>PVIC010043935.1:0-15220 GCA_004025085.1 Thryonomys swinderianus
AAGAGAAGAGAAGAGAAGAGAAGAGAAGAGAAGAGAAGAGAAGAGAAGAGAAGGAATATATGTGGTAAAGTAAGAAACTCATCCAGGTCCAAATTCCTTTAACAAAAACTAAAAAACTATACGGCATGGAGGTGTACTGATGGGTGTGACTGTAACCTTGTGCTTCATGAAGAGCTTGTAGCTCACATTAGATGGCCTTTCTGGTGTTTCTATATGAGAGCATGGAAAACTGAGGCTTACAGTCATGGTTCTTGGACCCTAAGTTTCACCGATGACCGGGACGATGGTGTTACATTGACTTGAGAGTGTCACTGCCGCCCTCTGAAGCTTGTTTTAGACCCTTTGCTGGCGGAGTGAGTAGAGAAGTGGGACACGCATGTTGGTGGTGTGCTTCAATGCAGAACAGAATAGTGCCCGGACCCACGCAAACACAGATGGACTTAAAAGTCACCCTCAAAGAATAATACTTCAAGGTGGAAACGTACATGATACGAAAGTGAGGGCTTACTGTCCGTGAGCATCTGAATAGTTAGGAGACCTTTTAAATGTATGCCTTTCCAAGCAGGAACTTGTTTTGCTGAGTGCATTTTCTTGCATCGAGGTCACCTCACATACACTGTCATAATGGAGAAAACTCATATAAGAAGTGTCAAAGCTCACGTCCTCAGGCCTGTGTTGTCATTTCTAAGGCAGACCTGGGTGCGCTGTATGAAAGCAAAAAATACATCTCAAGCCAAAAACTCTTAGTAGAAAGAGAAATAGTTATGGCCTTAACTCTTTTGAATGGGCACAGCACAGAGCCTCCATAGGCACTTGCGATTCTACCTAAGCCATGATAGCAGAACAGAGATTTGCTGATGAAGACAGGGAATGATCTGTGGGAGAGCCATCCGGGAAGGAAGTAGAGATAAGACCTGGTTACAGCCCGCAGAACAGGGTGCTGCATCGGTTCTACGGATTTAGATGACTGAAAACCTTAATCTTATTCATCCTGATGATGGTGATGACAAGACAGTGTGAAACTATTGTCATGGTTACCTGCTTAAGAAAGAGGAGGTATTAGTTGCTATGCATTTTTCTATTTGCTTACATTTGTTCTGCTGAATTCTTGAACAGTCGAAATTGATGCAGGAAATTGCCTCTGGGTCTTTATGGTAGATGACTGTCCTACTGCCTTAGGTGAATGATTGCATCATGAGGATGCCTTTCAGAAGAGCAGCTCAGCAGGTCTATTCCTTACACACCATGTTGGGTTCCATCATGCAAAGTGACAGACATGAATTTGCTCTTAGATAAGAGAGTAGTGGCCCAAGCTGATGTCACACTACATGGGTCCATATCTAAAATCAGTTGCCCATGTGTCCTATGATGAGATTCATTAGCTCCACTGCCCTTTGTATATTCCTCCTGGTATTTCAAGGGCTATAGTTTTGTTATTACAGCTTGGCTTACCTTCATCCAGCTCTTCCTAACCAAGAATGCAGGAAAAAGATAACAGTATATTCCTTTTCAGTATTAAAGATAATATCCAGCACCTCTATACTGGACCATATCTCTGGCCTTCTTTTTTATTTTTTTTTAAATTTTATATTGTTTCATTCTTAGCATCTTACTGAGTTGTTCTTTTGCCTAAGTTTGGCTCCATTTTAGCATCCTTCTACCTCAGCCTTTCAGGGTGCCAGGATTATAGGCACAGGCCATCACACTGTGCTGCAAGACTATTTTATGTCTCTTTTTGCCCCTATCACCTGTGCACTCAAGAAGAATGAGAGAGAGAGAGAGAGAGAGAGAGAGAGAGGGAGGGAGAGGGAGAGAGTTTTCAAACACAGACTAAAAATCCCAAAAGGTAAGATATAACCATTTGGAGTACAATGAGCACATCATATTTTCTTTCTTTCGTGATATACTTCTGAGTTTTATGGAAGTCATCCTGGTAGGCAAAGTCCTACTAGCTGTTGGTAATTCCTTAAAAATAAAAAATAATAATAATAAAATTGCAGTGTTTCTTTAATGTCACAGTGTGAATTATAAGCAGCAAGTTGGCACATCTCTCATTTTATTCGTTCTAATTACAATTGCCTTGTCACTGAGATGCCAACCTGACGGAAAGCAAATCAGGTAGGGAATCCCTAGGGGCCGCTTAGTAACAGGAAGGCTGTCTCCAGTGGAATCAACGTGACAATTTCTTCTCTCCCTCTTCAAAGCTGAGAGTCCCTCTGGACAAATTCACATTTGATTATTTTCACTAGGCTCTCTGTCTTCAACTGCTTGATTAGCATCTCGCTCACCTAAGAAATTAGACTAAAGTTTGTGACCATTAAAAGGAAACCAAAGGATGTGGCTGAGTGCGTGCTCATACATGCAAGGAACCCACGAGAAGCCATCTTGTTATGGAAGCATCAGTGCTGACAGTAAGGCATCTCTGCCATGACATGTGTGTGTGCTGAGTTTGTATGTGTGCACATGAGTGTATGTGTGTGTACATGTATGTGTGTGTTTATCTGGTGCATGTGCGTCAATTCTTATGTTATTTGGAAATGATCATTTCACAAACCCTCTGGTCCACATGCAGGAAGTCCAAAGACTGAAAACTGTAGAGAGAAGCGTGGCCATTGGCCCCTAAGTGCTTGACTTTCCTGTCTGCAGCATTAATGCATCTGTGTAGAGAGATAAGATCACTGTGCTTATTTCTACTAAAATGTAGGTTATTAATCTGTATCCTCTGGGGTAAAACACATTTCTGTAGAATAATGCAATTAAATTTAGTGGAGAATAATTACAACATATAATTGTTAGGCCAAACACAGGATTTACATATTAAGTAAAATATTCTGAGGAAATTACCAGGATATCCTCTGCAGTCTATCTTTCAGCTTTCATCTGATCAGTGAACTAATATAGAGAATAAAACATACAAACAAAACAACATAGAATAAATACACAAGGGCCTGGAATTAGCTCCTTTAAATGTTTCATCCTATTTCTTCCCTAATTTCTTCACTTCACCATTCTAACACAGGTGTTCCCAAACTTCAGCAAACATAAAGAAGCAGACTTGTAGGAACTCAGTGTAGACACACTATGCCCCAGTCGAAGTGGAGTGTAGCTCAGAAGTTTGCAGTCTCTAGTAGTGGTCATGTTGGAAATGCTCCTGCAGCTAATCCCTCAGCTGCAGGTTTGGGTAACGCTAACATCTATGTCATGAAATTGAACGCTGGTCCAGGTGGAGTACGCCATCAGTCACAGTGTACGCAGCTCCCCTTCGGGATCTTCCTGATAAAAACAAGATATTAACATGTTGTTTTGCCATATAATGTTCTATATAAAAAGTATTTAGTAAATATTTGCTTGTGTGTGTTGATTCAATGCAGAGATCATCTTTAAAAGCCTTTCTTCCCAGAAGCAAAAGTTCCATTTACCCACACACAGACCGTGTCCCTTTAGAATTCTAACTTACTTTAGAAGAGCATTAGTCTCCTCGAGGAGATTGGCTATGGACCACTAGCTCTCCCACGGGACAGCAGATTTCTTGGCTCCGGCTCCAGCTCAGATGCGGTGAAATGATTCAGTGTTGTTTCTGTCCAATGCACCGTTGATGGTCCGGCTTCTCCACTCATGGCTACCTGAGCTACTCAAGCGGAAAAAATACACTTTTTGCCAGGACTAGAAGGTCAACCAACAAGAACAGAGTTATATCGGCAAGTCCAAAGATTAAATAGCATAGCTTTAGACTCTCACACTAAAGAATTGGTTCATGTTCTCCTTCATGCTTGGAGAAGTGCCACACATTGAATTATCAGACGTTCAGGTGACAGTTCTGTACCCAGAGCCTTGATGCTGTAAGGATTTTAGAGCAGCCAGTTCTTGTCTTCGCCCTCAGGTGGCCTGCAGTTTAGTAAGGAAGAGAGATCATCTGTGGCCATGAATTAAAATAAGAATTTGTTCCTCACACAATGAAGGAAGAGGTATCATAGGAAGCTAACTATGTTATCATTTGGCAATTGGTAAAAGTGCTCTAACCAATTAGAGAAGAGGGAAACAACCGACGGCTGTGGTCTGAAAGCCTTGCAAGGTGAAGATGAGTATTTTTCATTCAAAAAGTAAAAAGATCTAAATAAAAGAATATTTCAACTGAGAACTCCAGGAAGAAATGTGCAAAAGGCAAAGAGCCTACTTCCCATTTCTTATTCTTATTTTACTTTCAGACTCACTGAAATTGTCACTAGCTAACATGTAACATTTGACCTCCACTTTTTGATGAGAAATCCCTTTCAGCCACTAAAATTTCTTGGGTCATATGTTCATATTAATTCTTATATATCATTTATGAAACCTATTTCATTCCTGACCGCTATATTGTGTAATATGCATTGTTTATGGCTACACAATCACTTCTGCTTATTGGAACTTCTCTCTTGAATTTTATCTTTATGGTTTTAACCAGCATTAATCCACACAAAATTCGAACACGTCTGACCTCTGGCTACCATGTCAGAGGAAGCCCTAGTTTGGGATAGAAAGGCTAATAGGTGGAAATTTTTCAGACAAACTGAATAAAACCTTCCAGCCACACGAGAGGACTAAGATGTGATGCCAACACATTGCTTAGCAGCAACACATAAGACCCCTCGACTAAAAAGGTAGGTTTTTGTTCCTTTCTGTTTCTCATTTCATCAAATGTCTAGATTCTCCCTGCTCAAATGAATACCTGGCTACTGAAATGGGGCTCTTTCTGAGAGTTTAACCAGAATGATGACAGCTTCTCTTTGCTTATAATGGGAAGAGCCTCCCTGAAAACATCTGTCTGCCTCTTTCCCTTTGTTCAGTTGCCTGCTCTGTTAAGTTTTGACTATTCTCTTCATACACTTTGTATTCTCTTGTATCAATATTTTCCTTAAATTTTAATTCTGCATCTGAGGCCTTTGATGACTTTTTTTTTTTTTTTTGAGACAGGGTCTTGCTTTGTAGTTCAGGCTGGCCCTGAGCTCACTATGTAGCCCAGGCAAGCCTTGAATTCAGCAATCCTCCTGTCTCTGCCTCCCGAGTGCTGGGATTACAGGTGTGAGCCACCATGTCCGGCTTGATGTCCTTCTTTAATCTATCTCTCCAGGTCCACTCTGAGTCCAGAGGTCCGTGAGACTATTGGTTCCCCTCTGCACTCATAGACATCCATAGAGGCAGGGGCCTAGACCCTTACCATAGGACTGAACCCATTGCATGCATTTACATGGACGTGGGTAACCCCAGAAAAATGAAAAGAATCATTCATTACCTGTGTGCTATTTGAAAAAGGTTCATATTTAATAATAAGGGTTGAAATCAGTTTCATTTTAAACCCTTGAGTTCAGAAACCCCTTAATTCAGAAGCATCCTTTCTTTTTCATAGGTCCCAGTAAGAGCGGTGGAGGCTACCAGGGAAGTTGAAGAACACCAACCTTTTCCATTTGTTGTGCTAACCCCAATTTGAGTGGTTTACACAGCAAAAGTAGAATATACCATGGTTGCTATTCACTGCCTTGTGCTAGGTCTTTGTAGAATAAGGTGAATTACATATATTTAGGCAACTTAGAATGTGTGTAAATGGCAGAGAGCAACTTTTATAAAACTGTTGTTCTTTCAGGGTTACAATAGATACTGCAATTTCCTTTGAAAAGAGGTAGCGCACGTGCACACGCGCACACACACACACATACACACACAGGGTTTAAAGAAAGTTCTCTGTTCCAAATCACTGTTTTCAGTATACTTTAATGACAAATTATATAGTTCAATAACACTGATGATCAGTGGGTGGCTTTGAAGATAAAAGATGTTTTCAAAATCACCTCTCCTTCCGGTCACCATTCAGCCAGCAGAATCATGCTTCAACTATGAGGAGAATGTTTGAAAGACGGACCTTAATGTGCCTCATGGGAGTGGTATAAGTGGCTTACCACTAATAATTGTTCGGAATGCATCTCTCTTTTTAGGTCTCATCACGTCAAATAATGACATTCTTTTCAGAGAATGAAGACTGTAACACAGTATAGGGACAGACACAGAAATGGTGTTCATGTCAAGGAAACCCCATTTTAACCCGATGACAAGTCTTAAGACAGACTTAAATGTTTCCCAATATTGTGTGAAATCATTATTCACTTAAACAGTACATGCATTTATGCACTGGCTGGACGACAGGACATTAAGTGTCTGATGAGAAGAATGGGGAGTTATGGCATAGTTTCCTTGTTGAGAATTACAGCTTTAGATTCACTAAAATTAAGGAGAAATGTAAGAAGGCAGTTCTAGTCACATGCAGAGCAACAAATGCAACCCCAAACTTGAAATTTCTTAGAAAGAGCAGCAAGTTTTCCAGTGTCAGAGGAATTCAGGTAGAATAAAGTTTAATTTAGACCTAGAAAATAGACTTAGGGTGGGAATGATTCCTTGCTAATGCCAGAAACTACTGAGAAAGTGTTAAAATAATTTATTGGGTCCAGTTGTACTTGATCAAATGATTAACGGCATTCCATCTGCTTTCTAAATATTCCCACCTTTCACTGATTCCTCTGAAATTTTGCCATTTGAGTCCAGCTGAAATTTATTAGCACCCACTTACTATGATTTACATGCAGAATGATCTGCACGCCTCTGTCCTAAGCTATTTGCATGCCTTTATTAGGAATGCAACTTATTTGGGGGCAGATTTGATTTATAAGCACTTGACAAGTCTGCCCTTCTAGTCTTTTTTTTTTCTTTTGATTTATGAAAGGGCAGAGTTACATTCCTGGGGCTCATTCATTCCCCGGGAAATTAATTTTTAACTGAAATCTTCCCATTTGCTTAAATACTTGCAACAAATTAGATGTAATATCCTTTTCTTGGCTAATGAAAACAGTAGACGAAATCGGGTCTTTTCTTTTGTGAACTTTGAGTTACATGAAGTTTGTTTGCAGCACCTGTGAGCTCACCATTCAATGCTCATGTTACCTGCTGCTACCCAGGCTCGGATTACATAGACATCACAGTTTCTTATTTTCCTATGAGAAGCATCCCCCCTGTTTTGTCTCTTTATTCCTTTTCCTCTTCAGAGGGTCATTACTCACTGGCCTGTCCTTCACTGTCACAGGAAAATGAGTAATAAAATTATACCACCAGAGAGAGAACCAGGCCCACATCCATGAGACAGCTGGGATTTGAAATGGGACACTTAGAGAAACAATGCCTTAATTATAACTTCATAATTTATAATGAATCACTCACATACTTTATCTAATTTGATTCTTAAAACATTCTCCCAGTTAATTATCCTACATATTTCATTTTTACATGGAGAAAAATTATGGCAAAAGAAAAAGGTAATTCAGGGGAAGGCAATGGGGTGTCCGGGCCTTGCCCCGTGTCCCCGAGTCCCACCCCTGCACTGGCTCCTCGGAGCTCAGGGATGATCCTTTCACAGTGAGACTCGGCTCTGAGCAGCCTCTCGGGTGCATTTGCTTCCGAACTGGAAACTTTCTTTTCTATTTCAAATCAAATTACTTAGGTAGCTTCCTACTCTGCCAGAAAGTGAGGAAGAACAGAGAAAACTGCATTAAGAAAAGGCTAGGTGAAATTGCAGGTGAATCTTTAATTTAGGAGGCGACCTCATGAGGCTCCACAGCGACATCAAATAGTCCACAGTAGGTCACTTTCTCCAGCTTCACCAATCAGCCCGTTTCCATTTTTAGTCTATCCCTGTTCAGTGACCTTGTCCTGTGGCACAGCGAGACAATATTACAGGAGAAACAGGAACAGTGCGTGCCTAATTATACAATTACATATTCATTTACCCCCTAGAGAGTGTAAAACTTTTTTAGGCCCCCAAACAAGGAGTGGTTGGCTGGACACTCGTTTTGAAAAATTGTTTCACCTCAAGATGGTGAAGCCAATCTATATACGGGACATACAATTAGCAGCTGTGCAGAGCTGGTGAGCATAGAGAGAGAAATAAAACTACAACACACATGAAAAAGTCATAAAAGTGTAACTTGAATTAGAAATATCCCATCAAGTGGGTATCATTTGGTGAGCTCCATTTTATCAGATTAAGTGACAAAACTGGGATGTCTCCAGATATTTTCTTATTTGAACAAGTCATCTTCAGGCCTAAATTCTAGTTTACCCTGTGCTACTTCTGTTTGTGCATATTATGGGTAGGAAATAGCATGAGTAGAATGGGAGAGAGAGACATAGAGACAGAGACAGAGACAGAGACACAGAGAGCGACAGAGAGAGACAAAGAAAATAGTTCTCCAGATTGTCTTTCTCAATAGTACTGTTTTAGCCTATTTTCTGCTGTAACATCATACTATAGACTGGCTAAATTATAAAGTTGATTTGGTGTATGTGCTGGACCCTCGAATGTCCAAGATAGAGGGGCCACGAGGCTGATTGCTTTTTTGCTGGATTATAAGCTGATAGAGGACATCAGAGAGGAAAAGAACAAACAGGAGACAGAGGTAGGAACCAGAGAGCACCCTAAAGAGACAACTGGCTTTTCATCCAGAGTCACTCCCACTCCAGCGATGTCTAAAATGTCTCCCCTCCACCAAGACATTAGAACACTCGTGAGGTAGTCTCCTTGGGATCTAATTCCTGCTTCGAAGTTACAATTTCCACGTGGTTTTGGCAAGAACTTCACACGATAGTGAATTGGCATGTACTACTGTTCTATAATATGGCAGACGTTTCTGTAAATATCTAAATAGTAAATATATTAAGGTTTTCAAGGTTCAAACTCTATTTCAATTCTCTACTCAGTTCTCCTGATGTAAGGTAGAGCACATGTAGAAAATGTGTAAATTAGTAAGTCTGGCTCTATTTCAATAAAACTTTATTAAAAACAGCTCTAGGCTGTATGTGTCCAACAGCTGTTTTCTAGGATCCACTGGGTATTTAAGGGTCTGGTAATATATTTTAGAAATAATAGGTTACCTGTTCTTTCTTTATTTTATTGTTACCATCCTCAAAATTCTTATAATAAATTAAGTGACTTGAATGATCTTAGTATATTTCATAGTAAACCTAAAATTTAGTATAAAAAAGAATCGTCAGCACAACATTCAAAACAAATATAAAATTTTCTGTAGTACATATCAAAAATTCAAGCACCTCCCCCACTTTTAAAAATTGAATTATTTACTGGTGAATTTTTATATATGGCTCACAATCACACTCAACATTGGGGAAATTTTACCCCTATATCACACGAGTTAAATCTCATTTTTACCCATATGCCCACCCACCCACATTGTTAAACACTTAGTATAATTTCTATTGATGAACAGTTCAGTTCTATGATGCATTTCTGAGATAATAATCAACAGAAATCTCCACGTCCACAAGAGTCACTTTTGTGTTGTAGCCAAGATACACATGCGTTTCGCTCTCACCACATCTGTGTCCTTCAGCAGGCCAGCATTTGCTCTGTAGGGGTTGTAAAGGGCACACACACACTATCCAGTGTCTTGCCCATGGGTAGCAGGGACATTTGTGAGATCTTGAAAACTGATACACTTGTCACGGCTGTTATAGTTCTGTTTGCGACACTCTGGATAAATGGACCCACACAGGTATCCAAATCACGATTTCTATCTCATAGTTTACTTAAACAATCCACCCTGTCCTTGAGTGAGCTTGAGTCTCAAATGAATCTTGATGTTATCTCTACCTTACAATTAGATAAAGACAAAAAACTTAAGATGACTCATCCCAAAATGGTATAGTTATCATTTTTATTGCAGACAACTTACAGTGCTGTACAATCAGTCAAGTGGGGCATCTGCAGGGCAGTTTGCCTTTGTGAGGACAACACAACCCTTATTTTCAGAATTAAGAGAAATAGTCTCAAACAAACAGGAATAAATGAACTGAAACCTTGCAGCAGAGAATGTAACCAGAGCAGGTGCTTCCTCATGAGCACTTTGCAAAAGCACAGACTATTTGAAAATGCTCATTACATTCCCTTAATTTCTCTATCCTCATTCCTTAATAATTAAAGAATCAAATGCATGGTGATGATAACAGGACCCCATGCCTTAAGTCACCATCCCCATCTGCTCCTCATTCTCCACCTGAAGCCATCATCTTCCTTTTAGGCCGTCGTCTGGGGCAGCTGAAAAGCTGAAAGCAAACTCATAAATACAGGGTTTTGAAATGCAGCCAGACAGTTGCAAAAACTATCATGGACTAGGGGGTTCTAACTCCTGGGGTGTTGGCTTCGCTTCTTTATGTGATGATATGTTTTCATGTTCAAGGTTCCCACTGCTTCTTCAAAAGTCTGCAGTATGATTTCCTCATTCTCATCTGTCTACTAGTAGCAATATCCTCCCTCAGCTTAAATAATGAGAGAGGCATTAGGGCTCATCCCATTTTATCATGTTGGTAGAAAATACATATATTTCCTAAATATACACAGCATACAACTGTTTGTATGGTTAATAACTAATATCAAATTGTGAATTTAAAATCCCAGTATTTGCTAACATAGGAAAGGAGGAACAAAAAATGCAATGTATATTTTTGAATCTCACAGTAAGGAAATACTGGAAAAACCATATGTGGGGGATACACTGAGATGATATCCTAATGTAAAGTATAAGAAAGAAGAATATTCATATTTTTTCATATTGTGAAAAAAGAGAAAAACAAGCTAGTAGAAGTTCTTGACATAACCACAGAGGAAAGGCGTAAGAACTAAGCAGTGACTCTTATTATAAATCTCTAATCACTAAGCCATGCTGACTCGATTAAATATTTTAAATAGTTCTAAAGTTTGCTATATTCTTATGCTATAGTGTCAGGAAAGTTTAACCATATGTCATATTTGAGGATGAAACGAGATTATCTGCCAGGTACTCCCTGTTGCCTCCTAAGAACAATCACATTTTTCTTCTTGCTAAAGATATCTAACCTTTTTAATATTGCATGACCATATACTCCTAGGTCTTTTTCCCCTACCTTGTGATGAAATGTAATTAGTCTAAGTAATCATGACCATTTATTCTGCTTGGAGTTCACTCAAGGGCGTATGACACAGCCACAGCTCAACAGTGATATGGAAGGAGACTCCACTGGGAAAGCAACTTGCCCAAGGTCAACAGAGCTGTAGCTTAGTCAAAATTCAAACCAAGAAAGTCTGACTGTCTTCTTTGGCCAAAGAAAAAGATAGAACTCAAGATCTCTCTGTGACTTTATGGAAGATACCTTCAGATTGTGATGTGAGGAAAACGCCTTGGAGAGCTTGGGAAATGAAGATTCCAAAACTCCACATTAATTCTTTTATTGAATTCATCAGGTTACAGTGACACAAATGAATTTGAGATGGTAGCTTATGAGGCAGCACTGGAGAGGATTTACTGAATCCTACTTTGTGAGCACAATGAAGAAATGGGCAATTGCTGGTAACGGTGGTATTATTTAGCCTTGGAATTGCATTAATTATTCATTATTTCAACTCATGGAAGTAAGGATCTGATTTTAAATTATTTATGTTCGTGAATACTAATGTTGTTTATTAATTATATAACTGTATTACTGAAGTAATTACTAGAATAGCCATTGAAGATGTTAAATGCATTTATTTAAACAGCTAGAAGAATTCTGTCCAATAGAAATCTAAGAAATGGTGGAAATATCCTGCTATTTGTGTTGTCTACCTTTATTAACTTCTATTCACACATGACATTTATGAATTAGAATATGATTAATCTCATACTGTCTAATATAGACTAACACATAAATGCAAGGTGTTCCTCTAGCCACTGATAAAATAAATAATTTTACTTAATTTCTATTAATTTATATGTAAGTAAAAATTGTAGTTAGTGTCTACAGCACATAGCTGAGGACTAGAGTGACATGCGCACAGATGGGCATTTTAGAAACTTAAGAAATCATTGCTGACTGAGAAGTCTAATTTACGGAATGGTCCACACCCTTAATTTTGCTTCTCGTGAGAATCTAGCATATGGTTCTAGTCCTTACTATTAGTTGGGGTGAAGTGTTAGTTTTGCAGCCTGACCATTCCCTAGATACCCAGTCTTTGTGACATAATGGAACCTCAATGTCAACAGGGTCAGGCGAGGAGGCCCCATGAAACACGGACAAATGCAAGACTGGGATCCCGAGGTGCTGCCACAGACTCCTGGGACAGGAGCCACCTTTGCAGAGAAAATGGCTCATTCATTATTCTCTAAAATTAAGCACCAAATACCTCACTAGAGAAACTGCAAGCTGAAACACAGGTAACAGCTGGAGAATAGGAAAAGTCACTAGTCAATGAGAATGTAGTGAGGGTAGGTACTAACTGGCTCCATACTGAGCAAGACTGTCTTTCTTCTCTGGTCAACCGGGGCCATATTCCTCCCAGAACTGGTGTTCACAAGTTTCCAAGTTTTCACTGTCATAGCCAGGTACCCCTTACCATTAAAATCCTAATGGAAGTAGTAAAAAGGACAGACTGTTTAATAAATTACACATGGGCCTCTTCCACTTGAATGATAATTGACGGCATGTGGGATTGTTTAATTTTGAGTTTAGAGAAGATGGATGCATGGAGAGTGTTAGCGTTAGACACTTGGAGAGGAAAAAGTAAAGATTCAATTGGACTAGAGCCTTCTCCTAGCTTTAGATGAACAACTCCAGCTAGATTCCACTAGATTAGAGAGCAGAGGATGCCAAATGAAAGCACAGACCTGGCACTAGACCATTGTCCTTCCTCATCGAATTGACTCACATCTGGTCCAAGGTAGAGAGGTAGAAGTGAAAATTATACTTCAGTTGATGAGCAAAACATTCAGAATGATTTGATGCCTGGCAGCTGTCATCTACCCCTTAGCTGACCTTTCCATGATGTAAAGAATAGTTTGGATTCCGTTGGTCCTCCACACCTAGAAATACTCATCCGTGGATGGAGGAGGATCATGGTATAACATGGCTGCTCAAACTGTAACCTTGGGAATAAAAGAAACAATGAGATCAGGACGCCAGCCTTCTCAGAACTGTGATGAAGCCATTAGATCAAGAACTCTTACTGTAGGTTTTGTGCTAAGAAATGTGATGTTCAGTTGTACTGTTAGATTATACCATTAGTTGTATCATAAACTCATAAGTATAATTCACTACATTCAATCCTGACCTCAATCACATTTCCAAACAACTTGGTGTACAGATTTGAATTTCGACCTGGTGTGGTCTTCACTGTTTGGCATATATAGATTCTGTTTGCTTTATCTGCCCCTAATTTCTCTCATGGCAGGGGGACTTTTTAAAACAAGGCTACCTTTCCTCATAATTTCCATTCCCAAGTGCCAAAGTTTTGAGTGTTGACTAATTACTGTCAGAATATATAGAAGTAACATCTTCAACTCATGTATGCACAAACACACACACACATACACATACACAGGCAAAGGTATCCACTTTTCTCAGACACAGTTGGATTACATTTGAATTCTATCCTAACATTAAACTTTGAACATTTCTTTACAGGTTTCTAACTGGTTGAGGCCACAGATTCTGGATTCTGGATTTTGACATCCTTTAGGGGGAAAAAAAAAAAAAAAAAACATGGCCATACCATTTGGTGAGGCAAAATGAGTGAATTATTAAACCTTTATAAGCATTTAATTATTCTGATCTATAATGAGGAAAATAATAGTAAACTATGTAGCAAACTTCTGTATTGTCTTTCAATTGCTTAGTTATGATTATTACTATATTCTCCATTTTATTCCAATTTTCAGAGGCATAAAAGAGCCTTTAGTTCAAAGTTTTCCTTACTGCTGGTTAACTTTTCCATCTTAATATACTGCTTCATTCACCTTTATAAAGCCAAGTTAATCAGAGAACGTCTCCTTATTATAAAAACAAACCACCGGCATTCATAAGTAAAGATATTTAAGGTTTCAGTTTCTATACATGATCTTCCCTGCATCTTTTCAATATCCCACGACAGTTACTGGATCTAATATTGGATATATCTAGTTGGAAGAATGTGACAAACTGTTAGTTGACCCAAACAAGTAAATGGAACAAGGTTATTATTATTTTCCTAGTGATTCCCTAAGTTGTTATCACTATGTAATGAAATCATGTGCACTATTTAAGGAAAGCAGGATATGAATAGCACATTTTAAAAATATTTTCCTTTAGATTCTTTATCTAGTCCAGTCCTGTGGGTTAAAATTAATAATTCATTATATAGAAGAAAATAGAAACATTTTAATACTTGATTCCCTTATGACAGAAAACAAAAATAATTCAGGTATGACAGAAAAATCCAATCCAAACTGGGCTTATTATCTACTTGCCCTTGGATACCAGGAAGTTATACAGCAATGTTCCACTCTGTAGTATATAACCCACTGCTCTGAAGAAGTTAAAATATGCTTGTTGAGTGATGAAAAAGAAAAACTGTGATGGAAATTAATAAAAAGGAAAAAGCTTATGTATATACAGGAATGGGGCTTGGAGGATGGGTAAGGAGATGGG
Source organism: Thryonomys swinderianus (assembly GCA_004025085.1). NCBI lineage: Eukaryota > Metazoa > Chordata > Mammalia > Rodentia > Thryonomyidae > Thryonomys > Thryonomys swinderianus. Next base: position 14,512 of record PVIC010043935.1, read on the forward strand.
AAAAATGAAAATTAAATCGCCTCATATACTGGTATAAATTCTCAATATTAAGTGATTGTGATGTGTATATATAATATACCAATAAAAATTTAAAAAAGGATAGAAAAACCAGTGAAGAAAGGAGAATATGAGTTGACAGGTAAACATAATCCAAATTTACAAAAAAAAAAAAAAAATTAAAATTAAAAAAAGAAACTAAAGTTGTTCAGATCAGTAGTCCCCAACTTTGTGGTACCTGGATGGGTTTTCTGGAAGAGAGTATATCTGCTGGCCTGGGCTGGAGTGGGGGTGACGGTGTTTGATTTCAGAATGTTTTAGAAGTGCGCATAACCTAGTTCCCTCGCATGTCCGATTAACAAGGGTCGATTCTCCTACAAGGATCTAGTGCTCCTCCTGCCCTGACAGGAGGTGGAGGTCCGGGGGCAGTGTGTGCCATGGGGAACAGCTGGAAATACAGATGAAGTTTGGGGGGGTCCCTAGCTTCAGGTCATTCAGGTCACTTCATGCTGAGGGAGATGGCCCCTGGGGCTATAGTAAGTTTCACTTTAGAAAAGTAAAGAAAAAGGGTGTATCAGCACCCACTGTTATATTTTTTCAATTATATGTCCCAAAATGACCTCATACCTCACTCTGCCCTGTCTACCCCATTAATAACCTCAGCTAAATTACTTTTCTCAAGTATCATCAGATATCTAGGCAGCATTTCTTT
>PVIC010043936.1:0-15225 GCA_004025085.1 Thryonomys swinderianus
GAAAACAGTACAGGTGCTTCTTATCCAAGGGAGCAACAGGGGCTCTGGAGGGGAACTGCGGAAGGGCTATCAGAACCAAGTCCCGGAAGTGACTCAGAACGCATTCACAGTGCCCAAGGCGGGCAGTTTCATACTATTTCGGATGGAACACAAATGGCACACTGGAGAAGGAATGCTTTGGGAAGGAAAAAGAAGAGGAAACTGGAGTTGGCCACAAAAGTACTTGTCTTCTCTTGCAGGATTTCACACACGTATGGCAGCACTGGCGGCTCAGTGTAGAAAGTAAAAATGGGTCACACCAAAAGTTTTTAGTCTTTCGAGAAATTTGGTGATTAAAGGAGTGAAAGAATGATATGGTGCCTTTTGGAGGAAATAAAAAGTATTAAAAGAAGTAAAGAAATTTCCTTCGTCTCCAGTATACTTAGATCAGATAATGGACCAAGTTGTACAATTAAAATTATCACTTCAAACAAAATGATGCTATATCAGAATTTTTATTACATCCTAGATATTATGCTTTCTTCAAAAAAAATATCCAGCAGCAAAATTATAAGTACATCAAAAGGATAATTTGAGTTTTTAGTGCATTATATTTTAGGGGGACAAAAGCTTGGAAATCAGAGAAAGGTACAAAGTTCAGTAGAGGGTGTGCACTCCAACACACAAAACACAAAATTGAAATTTACCTTCTGACAGTCGCTGTTTCCACCCTTGTGCTGCGTATGCAAAGAATTCATTATTTAGAGCGGAAGTACTGAGGCGTAAAATTCCATCACTTCCCATCTAGAAAATAAGCCAAAAAAGACAAGATTCCATCAGAAATAATTCAAAGCAACAGTGTGTAAAAAGGAAGCAAAATTGAATAGTGTTGGCCCTGTGTGCTTGTGTGTGTGTATAGGAGTAACATAAAAACTGTATCTATTCTGGTTTCTTGGCACAGAAATAATTAGAATATTGTCTTTGATGGGCTTCTTATTACACTGAGGAGTGAGATAAAAATGTAAACAAGGTAAATATCGCCAAGCATTAGGCAACTGGGAATTCAGATGTGTCAAAGATAAAAGCCAGGGGGAGATTATCTAGGTGGACAGCAATGGCTAGAAAAACTCGCTGCAAGAGAGGGAATCAGTGCAGGGCCAAGGCACAGACAGGATTTAACAGCGAGGTTAGAACCTGACCACACCCTGTGCTGTCAGCGGCCAGCAGCTTCACAGAGGAACCTTTACTCTGACACTTACAGGACTGGCAAACTGTGGCACAAACCACTTTTCAAGAATTTTCTCTCAGTCTAGATACTATTACCTGAGAACACATTTTTTCAACCTCACATTTTTATTTCATTACTTCCTCCACATATCACCTTTACCCAGAGAGACAACTCTTCTGAGGTTTAAGTCAATGATTCCATGAACATGTCAGCTAAGTCACTGCTCAGGAGCAGGGGGGAATACTGAATCTGTACATATTATACTATCTGCTCTAAACTGGATTACAGCCAATAATACTTCGAAAAAAGAGGCAGCAGGAATAAATAGAACATATGGCAATCACTGACACTGTAACATCTATAGGGAGGCCTGATGTTCTTCGGTTCTGCACCTAACAAGAAACCAGTAACCACACTAAAATATTCGGTACACTGGGAAGATTTCAGGAAAGATTCCAATCACTCATTCACTCACTCATTCATTATTTATTTACTTATTCTGCTTTCATCTTTATTCAAAAGATAGCTTACTAGGCCAGCTATAAGAACCTATGTGCCCGGCACTTGGAAGGTGCTGCCAATACAGTGGAAACAAAGGAAAAGGCCGGCTACTTATATTCTGAATATTCACATAGAACAGTTGCCCCCAGTTCATGTGTATCCTTCTACCTACCTGGGTTCCTCATGGCTGTAATATATATTTATGTCACAATGCCAGGGTCCCACCTCATGGACTTGCCACAGCCTCAATACATGCAGAGGAAATGTTCCAGTTTTCTGTATAATTCTAGGACACATTCCTCTGGAATACTGCTTATGTGTAAACCAACAAATACTATTTAGTGATGTATCCCAGGGGCTAGAAGACATGGGTCTGGCAATGTACGGGGAGAGTTGGGCTTTGCACTGTAAGTCCCAGGGACCTACTTACACACTGTGGATCTTTGGACTGTGTGGGATTAGAAATCTAAACTGTCCAGTGGCAGAATCTCCTCTCCTTGGGCAGAAACTCTCAACGTTGGCATCATGATCATTGGGACTCAAATAACTCCTCTGTAAATATACGTATGGCCAGTGGATTGTAGGTTCTCAGTAGCATCCTTGGCTTCTACCCACTTGATATCAATTCCAAGTCCTATCTCAAGTGTGACAACTGAAATTAACACCATAGACTGATAAATACAAGGTAAGCACTCCACAGTAGCTAACTTTGCATAGTTACTTTATATTTTTTCATGCTGTAGGACCAGCAGGAAAATTTAGGAGACAAAGGGGATAATCACTCATCACCACCAAGAAGAAATAAAACCGTTGCGATGGTGCGATGGGAGGATCCTTGAAGTTTGGGGATTCGCTGGACATCTCTTGGAGGCTCCACGCCTGGTGAGAAAGGCTGATGCTCACAGCAATGACATCCTGAAGGGCAAGGGAGCCAAGGCCTCGGACTGCTCGGAGAGGGCAGTCTAGATCACTCCATTAGACAAACTAGCAGAAGTGCTAGTCAATGGAAAGAGATACGGGGCTGCAGACATAGCTGGAAAACCAGTTTAGGACGAGCTTGTAGTTGGCCCACTAATCTTCTGGTTTAGATCTTGTTTTGTTTTGTTTAGTTTTTTAATTCCCCTTCCCCATGCATCATGGCCAGCTACTCCATAAAGAATCAGTAACAGTGTGGCCTTCGTGTGAGGTGCAGGAAGATCTGAGAAGGACCGAAGGTAGCGAGTGCCAGGCAGTGGTAATGCTCTGTTCCATGCCTGTAACCTATCACTGCAGAGCAGCTGGGCAGATAGATCAGTTCACTTGTCCCACTCAGGCTTCAAAACTCTAGGATTTCCACAGCACAAGCACCTCTGGGGCACCCCGCAGGTACTTCCAGGAGCAAAGAAAAAAGCACAGGAGACCGAGGGCAGATTAAGGACCCACTCTCCTGTGACGCTGTGGGACAATGCTATTGTTCTTGCTATACATTTTCTCTGCGGGGCCTCAGTAGCAGTGAGTTCTAGTGGTTTCCTTACTCTCTCACACTGTTAACCTCTGGCCTCTGCTTCCAGACAGTCCTTTGGCATTTGTCCAGGTTCTACTTAGGGAAGAAAGGGGGACAAACGTGCTCCTTAGGAAGAGCTGGGGATGCTGGGCTAAAACCTCTAATTGGGAGTGCATGCAACACAGGTAAACACAAGGCCTTCGATTACTGGCTTCTAAGGCCAAAATTCATCTTAAATTGATCTCCACATTTTATCTTTTTCAATGTGAGCTATTTGGAGGAAAAGCTATTAGAGGACCTTGCTCAGTAAAACAAAACTATCCAAAATGCTGAAACCTAAGAAAAGTCCACAATGACTTATGCTTGAAAAGATGACTTTAGGAACAGTATTAAGAAGAGGCAGCAGAAGAAAAGATGTCTACAGAAGCCACATTAGAAATGGTATTGAAATATTTCTATACAACATGAGAAAGAGAAGTCTGAGAGACACTCAAAGATTGGACAATGGTCTTCAGGACTGAGAAGATAAAGGTGTTAGAAGAATATTTCAGGAAATATTTAAATTGTTCGAGAGAAGAAAATGATGGCCATCTTTGAGTACAAGTCATCAAGTAAAGTTATGAAGAAGGTCTAACAAGGCAGTAAAGTGGAGAACAACACAGCCACTTGAATGTGCCTCTAAGAAGTTTGATTTTTCTGCAAATAGACTCCAAAAATATGTCCCCCTGGTTTAAGAACTTTAGGGAAAAAGCGACTCCAATGAAGAAGATTAAAAGGGAAGAGTTATTTTATTGCATTGATAGTTTTAAGGAAGAGGGTAAGCTCTCTTAGATGGTAAAGGAATTTGTGTACTCTGGAGTACAGAAATGTAAAAGTTGTGGCAGAAAATATCAGAATTATTCTTTAAGAACATGTGCAGAACTTTTGGGCCTTATACTCCATGCAACGCTTACTATCTCTCCAATACTCTATAAAAGTTTACTGCACTGTCTTTGCTTTGGTTAGAAAAAGATTTAAAACATAGCTACAGTAGCTGATACAGAGAATTTTATTTTCATGTATTCTGTCAAGCCAAGGACTTGATTAGTTCCTAATTAATATTTCAGCATAATTTTAAAACATAAGAAATACTAGATCCAGATTAGCTCCAACAGATTCTCAAGATTTCAGCACATGAAGATGTAAAGCAATGTGATATAATCACATTCAAGAATATGGAAGTGAGCCCTGCAGGGAAATGTTTTTCTTCTGAAACAGAAAAATAATATGAACTGTCAGATTCCCAGCCAATATGAGACAGCACAATTAAACACTAGGGTTTAAATGAGACTTAGGAAATACATGCCAATAAAACTTTTAAAATACACTATTAATTTTATGGCTTTTAAGAAATACTGTGTAAAAGAAACAGCATTTTAATGAACTAGAACTATAAACATTTCTGAAAGGTTTATATTTATTGCTGAGCTATAAATTCCTGTATTTTTCATTACCCACAATAGAAACATTCATTCTAAAAAAAAAAAAACTAACTGTAATGAGGTGTCTAGCTAAACTATTGATAAATTATGTTTCCTTTTAAATTAACCAGAGAAAAACCCTGACCAAAATAATTGTTTCCTCTGAGAAGCCTATCATTTGCTTTTGCTATTGATTACATTAGCACACATTTTATAGTGTGAATATCACAGGACATTCAAAGGGTTAAACAAATGCTATTTGGAGACCATTCAATGCTTGAAGTCGGAGAAGTGTTAATTTAATACAAGAAAATATTTACATTTAATAGTAATTCTTAAAACTCATTGCATGTCTTCATCCTGTCCTTTCTTCTTTTGTTTCCTACAAGTCATTTCAAAAGGATGGTATAATTTCAGGAACGGAGAGAAATGTGCTGGAATTACAAAATAGATAAATAACACCGCTGTATCCACAAACACTAGTGATTTGGATTTCACTGGAAGTTTCTCAGAATCAAGTCAAAACCCGATGAAAAGAGTCACGTTAAAGTGTGCAGGGAGGTAGGACGGTGATGTGGGCAGGCTGTCTCGATGGGCCTCCCGAAGGCTGTCAAGGACGCTGCCCAAGCAGGCATCGGCGTGAAAAAGCCAGCCATAGAGCTACCTAGAAAGGTGTTAACTAAACTGCAGGAACACAGAGTAAAGGTCTTCAGGTGGGCTGCGAGGAGGCCCTAGTACTGGTGAGCAGCAGACCACAGGAGGAAGATGGGAGAGGACACAGGTCTGCTGGGCCCTGTAGATCCCTGGACAGTCTGGCTTTTTACCTGAGGGAGCAGGAGAGGCACGGGGGATCTGGCTAGAAGAATGATAAGATCCGGTATTTCAAAAGATAACCTCTGACTTCTGTGTTTGGAAAGACTTCAGGCCAGAACTGTCAAATAGCAATAAGATGTGAGTCACAAGTATGATTTCAATTTTTGTAGTAACTGCATTGGAAAAGTCTGAAGAAATATGAAATTAATTCCAATAATATTTTTTATTCAATCTATCCAAAATGCTATTATTATCTCAACAGGTAACCCATGTAAAATATTTTATGAAACAGTTTTTATTTCTTTTGAATTCTAATTCTGCAATATCAAACCTGTATCATTCCAGCACATCTCAGTTCATACATCTAGTAACTAACAAACAGTCATAGGTGGCTAGTGCTACCATATTGGAAGCCCTAAAAACAGGGACTCATTAGTGGTTGCAATAATCCAGGAAAAGATGGACCAGAGCTCGGTGGGAAGCGTGGCTGGGGACTGATTATATTCCAAAGGGTCAGACAGCTGGAAATGATAAAGTGGTGAGTGTTACGAAAGCAACTGGCCTAAGAAGACAGAGTGGATTTGGGGTCCTGGAACTTGAAGGTATGAAATTTTTGACTAAGAAGGAGATGACTCTGTGAGGAAGAGGTTTAGTTTCGTACACTTAAAGCTGAGCTGCGGATCATAATTCTCTAGTCTATACTTAGTTGTACCAGCCTCCTGCTGGGGTAGGGAATGTCATGGTCCAAAGCTGGAGTATGAATGGGGGTTCCCGTCAGAAGACTACGAGAACACCATGAGACAAGCTTGCCTGGCAAGCTCAAGGTCCTGAGTTTGGTCCCTGGTACAAACAAATAGTCTTGAGATTATGTAGACAGCAAAAAAGAAGAGGATGAACATCCAGGAAAGACATGGGAACCTGAATCAATGGCACTGAGAGAGCATGTGTGGGTGATAAAGGAGATAAGGATGTAAAAGATAATTTGCGTATATAACAGGGTAGACACTGGTAGCAGACATCAGGCAAGGAAAAGGCATGGGGAAGAATACCAGTTAAAACCAAGAAATAATGGCTCTGGTATTGGATATTGTGACTGAAGTGTATCCTGAAGGGATCCAGACAATGGTGTCTAGTTAGTAACTGAGGATAGAGGCAAGATACACAACAGCAGAGTGATTGTAATTAGAAAAATATGATCAGTAATTATGAGCAACAGAGGTATAGATGAAAATGCCCAAGGAATATTTACCCAAAGATAAGACCTCTGAGGGCTGCTCATGCAAAAGAAATAGGAAGAGAATCCCATGAGGAAGACTCAGCAGAAGAGAAAATCAGTTAGTCCATCCAAAATGCCAGGGGTGGAAGGGCTTCTAGAAGACGGTGTCTATTGTCAGCATGTGCTGATGTCTATTAAACCATTTAGGTTTACATGGCTGCGGTACACTGTGCTAGCAGTTGTGTCCAATAAAAAAAAAATCAATAGGGCTTTTCAAGCAAATGAAGCTAAATAGTAAGTCACTAAGCAGGAATCCGGTTCAGTATTGAATGAGTAAAGAGCATGCTAACTACAAAATGTTTCTGAGCCTTACACTAGCATGATCAAGAACTCAGCATCTTCGTGGTCCACACATCACTATGAATTACAGCCACTCCATTTATTCTCTCTACAATGTAACTTTTCAAATTTTACTTTACCACTAAGTGTAATTCAGATGGTTCAGGAGACTCTGTATGTCCAAGTTGTATCCACAAGAGAAAAGTGCATTATTTAGAAAAACATGAAGGTAGGCATAAAAATAAAAGAAGGCTGCCAAAAGACATAGTATCATTTAAAAAAATAAGTTAATATTATACTACAGACTGTTATGCAAGTAATTTTGAGAGCAATTTCCAGAATTATAGTAATTTCTTCCTTCCCACTATACTATGGTTTGCAAGATAGGTATTTTATCAGGAGATTTTAATAGATAAGCATATGTAAAAGAATTTCATTCTTCAATAAATATTGCCTGCATCTACTAACTGGTTTTCTTTGGTGTGAATATTCACCAGTATGCTATAATTTTTTAAACCTCTATAGAGTATTTAGTATCTCTGAAACTTTTGAGCAGTGCACTCTTCTCGGAGAACAATTACCCTCTTAGAGAACACAGTATAGGAAAGATGTATTAGAAGTTGTCAGAAAACCAGTGTCAGAAGCTGTCAAGTGAGATAAACCTAAGACAGTGAACTTGCATGTGCTATACATAAAATTCTTATTTAGCAATTGATGAACATTCTAAAGATCTGTACATGGTATAATTTTTAGAACATGATAAGAATTAAATATTCAAATAAAGAGTAAAAAATGATAAAGGATGATATAAAACACCTTAATCAACAAGCTTAGTGAACTCAAGTTTAAGTATCACTGCAGGAAATTTTATTATTACTTTAAAAAATTAGTATAACAATTTTAAATTATGTAATTTTATAAATATGTAAGCAAGATTATTTCCATGTATATGGAGATTAAAGGAAAAATAATTAGTTTTCATCCTTAACTTCAAAAAGTATGCACAGAATCAAGCTAAAAATGAACAAAAGGAAATTTTCAGAGAGAAAATATTATGAAAAAATCAACATGTAGATGGAAGTGGAAGGCTTTTTGTGTCATAATTGTTTTGACAGAATTTTAAAGCTGATTTTCATAATAAAAGCCTCTTTTCTGAGCTGAGCTGATTTCTTCCTTCTACAAGCTGCTGCTTTTGTGCTTAGTGTTAAGAACTAAGGAAGTAACCGTAAAGTACAATGTTCAGAATGGAAAGATTTGGACGATGAAGGTTCCACCGTACACAGAATTGTGCCTGAAGTATTGTTAACCAGGATGAAATTCTTCAGGCCAACGAGTGGGCAGGAGAATTATATGGTAAGACTTAATAATGAACCGGGGATGTAGCTCAGTGGTTCCAGCACCTGCCTCACAATTGCAAGGTCCTGAATTGGATCTCCGGTACTAAAAACTCAACAACAGTTACAAAATGAGATTTCTGAACACATGAAGTACAAAGGGATTTGAAAACTAAGACACTAAAATGGCATAATAGCACCTAAGTCTTGTGAGATACAATTATGCACTTCTCATCAAAATATCACACACATCCATGGACATGAATTTCTATCATATCTATACCTGTAATACATTTGCATAAACTTACAGATAGTGTGTACCATGCATATGCATACTTCATTTCATATATTTTTATCCAAAAATATAATTTATAAACAATTCCACCATTTGACTAAAACTGTTTCAGTTAAGCTTTCATAAAATATTAATAAATTAATAAAATATATTAAATAAATATAAAAATATTATTAAAATAATAATGTTCAATGGCATTGTTCTACATTCTATCCTGACACCTTTCCTTAGAATCATTCTGTTTGCAGAGTTCAAAAAGAGGAATCGCCGGGCATGGTGGCTCACGCCTGTAATCCCAGCACTCGGGAGGCAGAGACAGGAGGATTGCTGAGTTCGAAGCTTGCCTAGGCTACATAGTGAGCTCAGAGCCAGCCTGAACTACAAAGCGAGACCCTGTCTCAAAAAAAAAAAAAAAAAGAGGAATCATTATTTAAAGTGTTATAATTTTTCCAATGCTTTAGCAGCCAGTTCAAAGAAATGAAGCCCACGCTAAAATGAGTGACAATACATGAAGTCAATATACCTAAAATCAAAGTTAAGCCATTGGCAAGTCAAGGTTTAATCTAAAATTAGAGAAGTACTCTACATGGTGATGTTCACTGTATGTCTACTTCATGACAAATTTGTGGAAAACCCTTGGGCATACCTCCGGACAATCGAATCAGCCTTTATTAGAAGTGATATTCTCAAAACAACCCAAAGGCAGATAATAAATTTTGACCAAGTTTTAACAAATCTCAAAGTGTGTGCATTTCCTGAGGCAGGAAGATGGTGAGTCCAAGCCCCACTTGGACAACTTAACAAAGCCACTCAATGGCTTTGCAAGACCTTGTCTTCTTGGAGTGTTTATTAGATCTGGATGTTGTACAGTCAGTGTGAAAGCCCTGGGTTCAGTCTCAGAAAAAAGGTGTACATGTCTTAAAAGGCAATAGCTCCTATTACCCTAGCAGTATATTTTTATTAATGCTCCTTCTGTGGGAGGACTGGAGAAGCAGACTTCCAATGCACTCATCCATGAAACAGAATGCTAATGTTTTACTTAATGAAACTCAAGCTCATATTCTTGTATAGAAAAAATAAGATTATGTTATAATGTGGTAGGAATCAGTGAGTCACTGTTTCCATTTGTATTACACTGAGCAGCTGTGTTTAAGTGACTATCTATTAGTCACTCATTTCTTTAACAAACATTTCCTAAGCATCTACTCCATGCCAAGAACTGTAAAATGGACAGTCGGTGTCTGGTTTCCCTGGAGCCTGCACTCAGACTGGGGCAGAAAAGTACCCAGCACAAGATGGATGTGAGGTGAGACTCCAAACTCGAGTGCTGGTATGCCCTTGCTTTATTCTTTGTAGTCTGCTTTTAATATCTATGACCTAAATTTTTCTTCCTACAAGCTGCCGCTGTCATGCCTAGTGCTGAGCACTAGGGGAGAAATCACAAAATGTAATGTTCAGCATGACAAGATTTGGATGGACGATGCAAGGTCTGCCGTACACAGGATCACGCCCAATGTAACTGTTAACCAGTAATTTCTTTCTCCCTCCACTTTAGCAGTGGCTAAAGTAGGTATCTTAATTTGTTTGGGCAGCCACGGCAGCATCGTATAAACAGCTTACAAACAACCGAATTTACTTTGTCGTGGTTTGAGAGGCGTGCAAGTCCAGGAGCAAGGGGTCAGGAGACGGAGCGTGTGGCAAGGGTCCTTCCTGCTCCAGAGATGGCAGCCTCTTGCTACATCAGCGCGTGTGGGAGGGACTCGTTGGCTCCTGAGTACCTTGCAGAGGTGCTAGTCTGTCAGGACGGCTCTGCCCTCAGGACCTGATCCCCACCAGCACCATGTTACTAAGGCATAAGGTATAAGGAATACAGGGTGGGCTGCGTTCAGACCGTGAGAATAAGCGAGTAGTGAAGCAGGATTTGACCTTTTCAAGAGGTATATTTTTCCTTATGCTAAGAGGTTGTCTTTACTGAGTGTGTAGGCATTTGTTTTACTCAAGGGGTTGGGTATGTGAGTTAGATGCTGAGCATTCAACAAAGATGTGATCTTTGTCCCATAAAATTAAGTTCCAACCTGTGATATATAGTCCGTAAAGAAAAGTTACCATGAGAGAAAATTCTGGATGCCTGTGTGTGCAGGGGGCACTTTCAGGTGATCATTTCTTTGCCCAGATGTGTGTGAATGAGCCACCAAAACTGAAAACAGAGAGAAGGGAGCAGAGAGCAGGAGGAAGACGGTGGCCACCAAAACTCTGGGGAGGGACTTACACAGTGTTTTGAAGGGTGACCGATGCAAGCATGCGGCTGATGAAAGAATCAGTGGCATCGAATCAATGGGACCACTGTCTCTTTAATTCTTTTTAGATGAATGTCTTAGCTGACCAGGATTCACCTCTCCACGCTTCTACATCATCAGTGGTAAACTATGACTAAAAAAACAACTTAGTTCACAGAGTTTTGCTCAGAGGGTTAAATGGATAAACGCATGTACAAAATGCATTGGGACACGCTGGGTTCGAGAACTTACCAACAATTTAGGTACCGCACTATTCAAGGGCCCCAGTATCACAAACTTACACAATCTCTTCCCGTCGAGGGTGGGAGAACCTGTGACTTGTGATTTTGTGATGACAGAAAACTGGGAAGGTGATGGGCTGTCACTCTGACACTGTCATATTAGAGCACATCACAACCCAGTCACATGAGAACTGCCACTGAAAGGGGTGCCCTGTTAGACGGAAGCCCAGGAGCTGGAAGGACCTGAGTTCCGCCTCTACCCGGAAGAGCTCGGAAGAGGGCTCCATGCCACGAAGGAGGACAAATCCACACTGTGCTTCCATTCTGTTCAGACCCAGAAAAGAGGAGGGCCCTCAGCTGCGCCCAGACTTTGGACCCTGGGGAACTGACCTAACTCCTGAGCCCTAGATATAGTGAACATGCGCTACTTTTAAGCTGCTGAATTCCTGCAGTGCATTATGCATCACAAAAACAGTGGCTGGAGACTTGCTGGATTGATTCCCTGTTAGCACTGAAACAAAATTACCTGTTGCCAAGCCAAGTGAGTGTGTGGACCTGCATATAGGGAAAGTGGAGAAAGTACAGTACTGTCAAAATATCAAAAACACAGATTATGAAGAGCATGGTGTGCCCTCCAGATGGCGGGGATCTGTATATTGTGACAAGGTGGAAGTTTATTAAACATTGTTAAATGACATTAATTTTGTAGTATGTAAGAAGGTTTCACTGACTAAGGAATTCCAGTGACCATCCTGGGTTTTCTGATAAGTGTGTATAAAAGCGACTTTTATTAGAATGCAAAGAATAACGCTTTTTCTTAGGAACATACAGACAGTAGGAGTTACTTCCTTTATGTAAAGAAGCAAGGAGAATAAGGAAACAGTAGAGCCTGGCTTCTCCCTAGGGGTTATCAAAACAACAATGCGGACAATGTATTGCTTCAAATTAAATCAGCTGCAGCCAATCCAGAAAAGGGAAGACACCATTCCTTCTATTAAATCTGGCACGATTTAAATTTTACATATACACCTGCTCCTCTTATACCCTCCAAGGGAAGAAAAGCAAAATCAATATACTTCTGAAATATTCAAGAGATTTTATTCTGTACCCTATAGCTAAGTAACTCAGATATCACAGTGGAAAGAGCACCGGCAGTACAGTTAGAAGTTTAGTTTGCCATCTCTTATTCTACATCTTTATGGTTGTCTGGAGATAACCCAACTCTTACTAGTATTTAGATTTTTGTTTCTTACTAGTAATATCTTATTTGTTTTTAGTCTTTAACTCAGCCAAATCGGGAAAGTAAACATAATTGCAAAGCTATTAATATGAGTTAGAAATAATAAATGTAAAGACCTTAATATCTAACCTGCAAACAACATATGAGTAGAATTTTATGAGATGAAAATGCAATTAGACTAATCATCATTTATTGTGATCTTTTAAACTCAGAATTCTCAACTATGTCTGTGATTCTTAATGCAACCATGACATCTAATAAAGCAACATTTGGAAGGGAGTCTGTTCTGAAAGTAGGTATCACAGTCAGAGAGCCTAGTGTTTTGTTGACTTGGTGATACCTGGCCATGTGACTTCTACTGTCACTTTTGAGAAAACAGTTCATTAGTCCTGAACAAATCAGTCCCACCATTAGGTGACAGCTGGGTGGCCAAGAAAGGATGCTTCCTAGGGGGATAGTCTATGATTTAATATAATCAGTTAATAATCTCCTTCAGGGCCGGAAATTTAGCTCAGTGGTTCCGGTACCTGCCTAGCAAGTGCATGTTCCCTGGTTCAATCCCTGGTAACCACATACAACAATACAGGGTGTGGTGGCTCGCACCCACAGGCAATCAGTAGCACATACCACAAATGTCAGCTTTGGTGGTTTAAACCTTTAATCCCAGCACTCGCTGGGAGAGGCAGGAGGATTGCTGAGTTCGAGGCTTGCCTGGGCTCCATAGCGAGTTCAGGGCCAGCCTGAACTACAAAGCAAGACCCTGTCTCAAATAAATAAAATAATGATAATATTAATAATAATCTCCTTCATAGATAGGTGAACAAGATAAGATTTAAATACCAGAAGAGATCTTTAAGAGGAACAAAGATACTCTAAAATTTACTTCAAAAGAAAAGAGTTCAAAGGAGTTTTAGCACTCCTGCATCTAATCACCTAAGGTCTCCTCCCTCTTTTAGCAGGTCTCTATTTCTTGCCATCTAAGTAAAACCAGACTACTATAACCACAGAGTACCACACTAAGTAATCTGTTAGGCATTTTCCACTTCAAAGATAGTGTACAGTTCACTGGAGAAAGAAATTTCATTTGCAAAAGAGCAAAAAAAAAAATAATAACCATGAAAAAGTTGGACTGCAAACTAATAACAAGCCAATTTAAAGGACTGTAAGGGTCAAATTTCATCAAGTCTCAATCATCCTTCCAATTTTCACAATGAAATGCTAAGCACACCCCTAAATCACACCTCCACAAGCACACAGATGCAAATTCTAAAGCACACAGCTTTTCTATAATAAAAATGGCACTTCTTTTTTTTAAATACTCAGGTCACAGTTCGTTAGAAGATAAGCAACATGCCAGATTGTTGTCCTTTTACTTCCCCATTTCTCAAATTAGATTTTATTATTTAAAAAAAAACTACAAAAGGTGATTGAAAGGAAATAAAGAATTTTACAATCAGATAAGTTTGCAAAACACCAATTACACAGTTCTGTACTTTTTCTCACTGCAAAGCTCTGAAACTTTTACTGTGCAAATGATACAGCATTCCCCAACCTCTTGCCTTCTATGGAATTTGAGAAATCTGAAATTATTCTTAAAATTAGAAATTTTTTTTTTTTTTTTTTTTTTTTTTTTTGAGACAGGGTCTCACTTTGTAGTTCAGGCTGTCCCCGAGCTCACTATGTAGCCCAGGCAGGCCTCAAACCAGCAATCCTCCTTCCTCTACCTCCCAAATGGAATTACAGGCACGAGCCACCACACCTGGCACTGTGGTATGTGGTACTGATTGCTGGTGGGCGTGAGTCACCACGCCCAGCATTGTTGTATGTGGTTACTGGGGATGGAACCAGGGACTTTGCACTCGCTAGGCAGGCACTGGAACCACTGAGCTAAATCTCCAGCCCTCCATGGAATATTCTATGGGAATGACTATTCATTGTATGAGACATTCGCCTTATACTAACGTACAGCAGTTCAGAGCCCTAGAGAGTTACAGACCTAGAATCTACTTTATCACTCTAGCCCTGAATTCATACATCTTTATAAACTTCAATTTAATAACCCAATTTTTTATGAAAGGTCTGAATAAGAACTGGTTACATGCAGAAGCATTATTCAAATATTTGATATTTCTGACATGCCAAGTAATACTGATAAAGGGAGAGGACTTTTTGTATGTATTTCATCTTAACTATCCAGAGGCGCTAAAATAACGTGTGCTCAAATGCACAGCACCCCCCCATGGTCACTTCTGATACCCTGGTCCCATTGTAGTCTCTTGCTCTATTACCTCACATTGGTTTCTTATGATTCTCTAAGGTTCCATTTAAAAATGTTTATCTCTAGATTTTTAAATGTGAAAAATCATAAATAAAAGAAGTTTATCACCTTTGTGTTTTCCAAAGATATTTGATTTAAAATTTTCATTCTTCCTAAATGAACAATCAAAACAGAAACATTTCACCAGTGATGGATCGTTACTCACAAACAGATAAGCGATCCATCTGGTCACATGCCAATGTCGGCTATACTGGCTTCTTTCATAATTACAAGTCAGTTCCGGGCCTATTGTGACCTTGCTTTTTACTCCCGTGTAGCAGGGATCGAACCCAGGGACACATCCCCAGAACAAAGGACAAACATCCCGAAAAAACAAAGAATATAAACTTCTCAGCAAGGTTATAAACACTCACACGAGGTAGTCATGACATTCTATCTCAGAGTGTGAATACAGTGACACTCTGACAAACACAAGAAGAGCAGAATGTGAAGGACTTCGGGGAATTTGTGTCCACTGTCTTGAGCCACCTGCTAAAGAAGC
>PVIC010043937.1:0-15180 GCA_004025085.1 Thryonomys swinderianus
AAGAGGGAAAAGGAGGGAAAGAAGAAAGGGAAGGGGGAGGAGAACGTGAAGAAGGAGAGAATACAGCCAAGGGCCTTCAGAGACCAGCTCAGTGTCACAGACGAGCCAGTCGCCCAAACCCTTTCCCCAGATCCGCGAGGGCAGAGCCCCTCTCTGGCTTGATCGCTCTTGCTTCCCAGCATCTGTACCACGGAGGGAAACGTGGCCAGCATTGCGTATCTGTGGGAGGGGGGAGGGAGGAGGGATGGATGGAAAGAAGGAAGGAGGGAGGGAGGGAGGAGGGAGGACAGAAGGAGGGGCAGAAAAACAGACGAGCAGCCCTCTAGAGAGGAAGCTTAGCTCAGGAGCAGGGCGGCCTGTCGCAGGGCCTCCTCCCGGGGAGACAGCGGCGTGCGCATGCGCAGAGGAGCAGCCTGGTGCAGGCGGATCCCTCGCTGGGTGTGAGGGTGGCATCGGCCCAGGAAATCAAAACGTAAAGCTCCATTTCTCAGAGCTCCTAGAACATGGCTTTTCCAGGCAGTGTGGGGTTCTTAGGCACAGAATGATCCCAAACGGGCCACAGTGGAATTTTGGAGAGTGCTGGGATTTTTCTCTTCATCAAGTCACAAGCTGCGAGGCTCTTTGCCCATACAGCTGTAAAATAGCATCTTCTGCGCTAACAGTGAGGGCCAGACCGACTCCGCCAGGCTCTGTGGACGCCTGGGCTCCGTGACCCCTGGTGGCGACGCTGCCCTGGGCGCTGTACCTTCTCTGGCCTCTACCTCTTAGATGCCAGTATCACTTTCTGCTTTCAGTGGCAAAAATGCTTCTAGATATTGCCAGATGCTCCCTGGAGGACAAAACAAAAACTCTTGCCATCGCAGGCAGGGCCGGATCATTTGCCTTCAGTAATCTTTAAAAGTCCTCGAGGCCCTGAGATTGTGAGTTATTACACAGCCTATAACTCAAATCAGCTACTGTGCTATTATTTCCACTGGGAGGAAATTGAGGCGTAGGAAGGTGAAGCACGTAACCCTGGATTCTGTTTCAAAGTCCCACATAGGGTGAGGCAGATTCACTGTGGACTGTAATGGCTCCGGGGAAACTCAGTGGAACGTGACTTGTGCCCTGTGTAATCTGTGCCTGGAGGATTAAGCTAAGCCAGGGCCTAGGCAGGCACAGGCACTTGAGTCATCGTAACCTCTGCCACAAAGTGGCAGACAGCAGAAAGCCCGTTCCTGGAAGACAGACGCTGCCTCCCCCAAGGGCCAGATGGCTCTGAGATGTAACCCTTGGCTACGGGGAACTGCAGGTACAGTAAGCCAGCTGGGAAGTTCCCAGTTTGTCATCAATGTGGAAACAGCCTGATTCATCCACGTAGCAAATGAGAACTGAACCTCTGAGCTGAGCATGGTGACATATGTGTGTAATCCCAGCACTCTGAGAGGCTGAGGCAGGAGGGTCACAAGTGCAAGCCCAGACTGAGTAACTTAAGAGATGTAACAAAACCCTGCCTCAAAATTTAAAAAAAAAAAAACACACCTTTTAAAGGTTCTGGGGATGTAATTCAGTGTGGTTTCAATCTCCAGTACTGAAAAGAAAAAAAAGAAAGAAAAAATCTAACTAGCCCGTGGTGTACTTGGCCCAGTGGGAGGCACAGGGAATAAACTATAAATATCAGATGCTCGCTGACTCTACACGTGGCTTGGGGCGGAGCCTCCCTTAGAAGGACCAATTTATGCAGCCCCACCATGACCCTAGGAGGTAGCTGCTGTCCCCTTTTTGTAACAGAGTAAACTGGGGTACAGAGACTAAAATAACCAGCTTGAGGCCACCCAGCCGGAGAGCGAGAGGCAGATCCTGACTGGGCAGGGTAGCCCCACAGCCTGCCTCAGTGCTGCCCTGCCCCCACACGCAGGCACCGGAGACCTCGTCCCACTGGTAACTGACGTTGGGGGGTGTCACAGGGCAGAGTGAAGGGTGCACGCCTCCAGCATGCAGCCGGTGCAGCTGGAGCCCCAGAGCTCAGAGGGGGCCCCTCATCTCTGCCCGCTGTGCCCACCCCCAGGGGTCCCGCTGTAAGTTTCTAGGCCACAAGGAGAACAGGCAGCGGCTGAACTACTTCTGGAGAGGGCCTGCGTAGCTGGGCTCTGCTTCCCAAAGCGGAGACCCTATGCCCATGGAGAACTTGGACCCAGTGCCCAGTGGCCCACACGGGCACCATCACCATGCAGGGTTGGAATCCGCAGTGGTTTCGCCTTCATAAATACATGTTTCTATCTACAGTAAAATAGAGATAGTGAGTCAGTACTGCAGAAGAAGGGGCATCACTGGGGAAGCGGGGGAAGGGAGAGGCGGCGTGCAGAGGGCGGGCCAGCGGCTGTGTGAGTGTGTCCGCCTCGGGCCCCCGGAGAGCAACAACAGGGGCCGCACACTGGCCGGAAGCGGGCAGCCACAGCCTCCCGGCGGCCTCTGCTCACGGGTGGGTGGCTGTGGGGCTGTGAGCCCCTCTTCCTGGCGTCCTGCTCTGCTTTCCTCAGGCAGGGGCTTCTGCTGCCTGCAGGCTCCAGGGTGCTCTGGGTTCAGTGACTCCAAGGAAAAGTTACTGATTAGAAAGCCCTATGACTCAGGGCTTTTTAGTTCCTTTTCCCAGGAATAGATAACTCTGCAGTTAATTATTAGGATCCACACAGATTCCTTTCTTTAGGGAAGAGAGGACGATCCGAGGCGACCTTTCCCTGAGGACCGGGGAGTTCCATAAAGCAGTGGCCGAGTGGGTGGGGACAGGAAGAGCTGCTCTGTCCCCAGCAAAGCTAGAGGAGCCTCGGGCATCGCCCAGCCGCGTGGCTTCCAGAGTCAGTGATTTTTAAAAGACCCCTGAGAACAAGGGGAGCGGCGGGACTTATTTCGGATTTCCCCAGGTGACTGCAGCGGAGCGTGGCAGGAGCGTCACGGTTCACCGTGCAGCGTGGCCCCGGCTGCCCCGCGCTCGCCGCCTGCTTCCCGCACTGGCGGATCCGCAGCTCACCGCCTGTCAGCAGAGCCAGATTTAAAATGTGCTCTCGAGTTTCGGCCGAGCCGGTGCCTAGCGTGGGCGAATCCCAGGGTTCCAACTGAGGGCGCTGTGGGGAGTCATTCCCATTTCACAGATAAAGAAACAGGCTCAGAGGTCCAGAGACTAGTGTGAAACCATTTAGTCAACGAGGAATCTTGTGAAAATTCAAAGGTCCAAGTTTCTGCCTCTGGGCTCCTTTTCTCCACTCTGGAGGGAAGCGCCAAGGAGAAGAAATCGCCCCGACCCCTTCCCACGGTCTGGGTTCTCCCTGCAGGGGGGAGGTGAACCTCAAACTATCTTGCTACGAACAGAGGCCGCCTGGTGCCTGTCACCCGGGAAGTGGGTCACGGTCAGGGTGTCACCGCTGGGCTGTGGCCGACACCAAGCTCAAGGTGCTGTCCGTCCCCGAGGCAGCGTTGCTGGTGGGGGAAGGGCTAGACTGTGGGTCCTGTGCTGCTCCAGAATTGCCCTGGAGGGTGCGTTCGTGTCTGGCACAGGGGTGCCCGGCAGTTCTGGCACACTCCCGCCCCCTAGAGGCAGGGCTGGCCCCCCGGGGGGACGTGTCACCTTTGGGAGTGCCAGTCGCCTGGACTGGGCCTATCCTGGGAGGGTGTACGGAAGCTAGGACTCACACCTGGCCTTGTGGGATTGACTGGAACCCCAAACACGTAGACGCAGGCATCAGACTTTTAAAAACAGCCACAGTGGAATGAGCGGAAATGTTGACACGAGAGAATCCTACATCGTTACCTGCTCCTCTGCTCTCTCGGCTGTGTGACTTTGAGAAAGTTGCTCAACCTCTCTGTGCCTATTCTTCCCTCACTTGCAAAATGGAGCATCATAATGCCACTTTCCCAGGGTCTTTGGGAAGAGGTTAAGCAAGCGCCTTGCAAGCTCTTTGCGTGATGTCTGGCACTTGGGTCAAGCCCGGGACGCTGCTCGCTGGTTCTCTTGGCATGCAGGGGTGGCAGCAGGGTCCTCTTGCTCAGGCATCTCTCTCCAGGGGCAACTGAGGGGCCCCGCGGGACAGCCCTGCGGCCTGGAGAAGAGCAGCCCACTGCCCCGTGTCCTGGCGGGCTATTAGGAAACCAGACTGCAGAGCCGCTGCCCTGCACGGGGGACGGGAACCCGAGTCTCACGCGCTCCTGGCGGACCTCGGTTCACACAGAGTACAGTGGAGGAGCCGCTGTCCACGCTGTGGTCGCAAAACCCTGTCTCTCCATGTCCCCGCTGGACCCTCAAGTCCGCTTGGCCTTGCACTTCTGACGCTCCCTGCTTGGGGCGAGGACTTCAGACCTTTCTTTCCGCTCCTGGTCCTTGGTCCACGAGTCTCGGCTGGAGTCAGAGCTGCCCCCAGGCGGCAAGAGCGCGGCCTGTGCTGCTTCCCTCCTCACCAGCTGGGAGGGCTGGGCAAGACCAGGGCTTCCGCACCTCCTTCCTCTTCCCTGAGCCACGGCGACGCCCAGTGGCTGCCTCTGGCGGCTGGGGCACCCTGGGATCAAGACACGCAGAGGGAGCAGGCAGAGTCAATCCCCAGGGAGCGGTCAACGAACCTCCCGAATCACGGGGTGTTTCCGCCGGGAGGGGAGGTGAAGCCCACCCGGCACTGGCGTCTCGTATTTTGGACCTCTCCCGGAAGAGCTCCGCTCAGCCCTTCATTCATTTGCTGCTCCTTCTGTCAGCCCTGCGAGGATACTAAACCCCACTCCGTTCTAGGCGCTGACCTGGGTGCAGGGCAGGGAGGGACAGAAAGCCGTGGCGTAGGGCCCGGGTGGGCTTCTCAGAGGAGGGGACCCCTGAGGAAGGCAGCGGGGGCAGATCCAGACCACGGAGTGCCAGGCAGTGACCGCTCGGGCACTTCCGGGAGCGAGGTTTGGAAGGTACGGAAAACAGAGGGCCCGGGAGGAGATGGGGGCGAGCAGGAAAGGCCTCGGGCTGCGGCAGTGAGCACGGCCGGCCTCGGGGAGCCGGGGGCCAGGGAGAAGGCGGGTCATCGAAAGCCAGCGCAGCTGCTAGTCCAGCACCGTCCAGCTCCAGGAGGCAGCAGGAGTCCAGAGCAAGGATTCCGCCCCTCGGACGGGCCTGAGCAGTCACAGTGCGACCGGCGTGGGAAGGGCCAGCCCAGCAGAGCCTGTAGGAGGCGCTTCCCGGGGAGCAAGGGTAGCTGCTCTCGGGAGGACGGGCTGGCGCACAGGGCAGAGACGGCCGAAGGTGAGGTGAGGGGCCGCAGGGGGGCCGGAGACCGCGGGAAGGGCTGTGGGTTCTCTCCTGAGAGCCCTGGAGCCCGGGAGACAGACTCGTGGTGAGCCAAGGAGAAGACACGGTCAGGTCGATGACCTCAAAGAACCTCGGGGCAAGAAGGGAGGATGAGAAGCCAGTGGGGCAGCGGCTGGGCCTTGACGGGCAGCGGGGGCAGCGGCGGCAGGTGGCGGCGGCTAGAGACGAGGGGGGCGCTCTGACCCAGCGCGGAGGAGTTGGAGGTGCAGCCGTCCGCGGGGGCGGGTAGACTGGCCGTGAGGATGGGGCGCCGGGAGGACAGAGCAGCGTCCGGGCCCTGGCTGAGCCCGAGTGGACAGGAGCGAGGGCCGCAGGTTACAGCCAGGCCCTGGGGAGCGACGGCGCCTGGCAGGCCGGCAGTAGAGCTGGGGCCAGAGAACTCCCACGGCACGGGCGGCCCCGGAACCGTGACCCCATCTGCCTTCCTCAAAGAGACGCTCGGCTCCAGACCCAGCAGCTGGTACCGAGGTCCCTGACCCTTACACGAGGCTGCTCCTGGCATCCTGACCACAGAAGTGTTATCACCTGGCACCTGGCGCTGAATCACCGTGATCTGGAAGCACTGATGAAATATGGCTTGGCGTTAATTATAATGATTGCCCAGTAATCACCAAGGCCATGCCTTGATTTCCACCGCCCGATTATCGCTAGGCACAACAGACTGTTTCTTCAAAACAACAGGAGCTGCTTTGTCTAGCGAGGTTTTATGAACCCAGTAATTCCGAGGTGCAGTGAGCAATGGTCTGCCCCTCGGCACGTAGTCCTCATCCGGGAACGTGACCAAGGGCACCCAGGTGACGTGGCCAGTCCAAGCGGCTGACAGATGGCTGCCTCTGAGGACCCCAAGTCAAGGGAGGACTCGATTTCTTCTGCTGAAACTGCAAGCTTAAGACTTCGGGAGCCAACTCATGTTGAACAGGAAACACGGAGCCAGAAAAACGGGGCTCCCCAAGCCAGGTCTCAGGGAACTTTGCTTTGGACAAGTCTCTCAGCCTGGGGGCTCATGGGAGCTGGAACTGGGAATTAGCATTTTTCAGCCTCTCTTGTGTTGGTGTAGAAGAGCTGAGCGCCAAGTCCCATTTCCCTCATCAAAGAGATCCGATCTGGAAGCCAGAAAGACTCAACATTTGAGTCATAAAGAATTTGTTGTGCCAGAGATTTAGCTCAGTGGTTCTGGTGCCTGCCTAGCCAGCGCAAGGCCCCTGGTTCGATCCCCGGTAACCACATACAACAAAACCTTGTGTGGTGGGCCGAAGATTTAGCTCTGTGGTTCCGGCGCCTGCCTCACAAGCGCAAGGTCCTGACTTCGATCCTCGGTAACCACATACAACGCTGGGTGTGAAGACATGCCCACCAGCCATCAATACCACATACCACAGTGCCAGGCGTGGTGGCTTGCGCCTGTCATCCCAGCACTCGGGAGGCAGAGACAGGAGGATTGCTGAGTTCGAGGCTTGCCTGGGCTACATAGTGAGCTCAGAGCCAGCCTGAACTACAAAGTGAGACCCTGTCTCAAAAAAAAAAGAAAAATTTGTTTCATATTGTATGTATTTTTTTTTTCAAAATTATAACAAACTTTCCTTGGGAATCTTTTCATCATGGCCCAATGGTTTTCCATACATGTAGTTGGTTTAATTCATTTCTCTCTATCAGGGAATCTCCACATTATTCCAATTTATGTTAGAAAGGGTTTATTTACTGTCATGGCCTTGTTGGCAATGGGGTGCACATTCTTTAAGGAATGGACACATATTGCTACATTTTCCTTCTGGAAAGTTGGTACCAAGGCACACTCCCATCAGCGAGATCTTTGCATATCAGTTTTTATCATCTTCTTATCAGCATTGGGATGAAGCAGACTGGCCTTTGCTGGCTTGACTGGTGAGAAACACTGTCCGGTTTTGGCTTGGCTTTTTTTTTTTTTTTTTTTTTTTTTTTTTGAGACAGGGTCTCACTGTGTAGTTCAGACTGGCCCTGAGCTCACTGTGTAGCCCAGGCAAGCCTGGAACTCAGCGATCCTCCTGTCTCTGCCTCCCGAGTGCTGGGATGACAGGCGTGAGCCATCACACCCCTCACCCAGCACTGTGGTATGCGGTATTGATGGCTGGTGGGCGTGAGTCACCACGCCCAGCATTGTATGTGGTTACTGAGGATCGAACCCAGGGACCTTGCGCCTGTGAGGCAGGCCCTGGAACCACTAAGCTAAATCTCTGGTCCTTGGCTTGGCTTTTTGACAGCTGTGTGATACTCCACCAGGAAGCTGTGTGTTGTTTAACTAACTGGCTGTTAACATCTCTGTGCTTAAAACCGAAATTGATTTTCTCTGCTCATCTTTTTCTCTCTTGAGGCTGCTATGATGCCCGAGCCAGAGTCCTCGTTTGCCACATGACCTCCCTGCTCCACGTGCCCCTGGAGGAGCTGAATGTCCTTGAAGAGACATTCCTTGAAAGCCTGAAGGAAACCAAAGAGGAGGAATCTGAGTAAGTGCCCCAGAACCCTTGGCAGGAACCACGGATTTCCACCTGGAGATCAGAGGACTCTCCTTCCTCACTGAGCAGAGAGGCAGAGAGGGTGCTGGATGTAGAGTTCCAGCAGCAGCCCTGACTCGCTGTGTGACCTTGACAAGTCACTTGGCCTGCCTGGGCCTCTCATTTGCAAGAGGAAAGGGGCAATGGATGATTGCTAAGGGCTGTGCTTCTATATTAACACCCATCCGTGCCCTGGCACCCTGCTTCACCTCAGGCTCTTGTGATACCCTGCCTCAGACTCACATGACCTCAGTTCTGACACCTGTCTTCAGGTTGGCTTTGGACAGGTGATCTTTCTCAGAGCTACAATCTTCCTATCTGCATAATGGGTACAAGGGTAACACTTTGCCAAGGCCATTCGGAGAAAGGAAAGGGACTGTTTGCTTTTGGTTTCTTGTTTTTGCTTTTAAACTCGGGGCCTTTGTGCTGAGCTACATTGCTAGCCCTCTTTTTGAGTCAGGATCTCAGTAAATTGCCCAGACTGGGTTTGAACTTATGATCTCCCTGTGTCACCTCCCAGAGCGCTCGGATCACAGGTGTGCACCGACCACCACACCTGGCTGGAAAGAGATCAGTTAATAAGATGCTCAGTCCAGGGCCGACATGCGAGCCATGTACAGCAAGTGCACTCGGTGGATGGGAGTCTCCCCACTACCTGGTGGGCTGATCGATTGCTGGTGGGCGTGAGTCACCACACCGGGTTTTGTTGTATGTGGTTACCGGGGATCGAACCAGGGGCCTTGCGCTGGCTAGGCAGGCACCAGAACCACTGAGCTAAATCTCTGGCACAACAAATTCTTTATGACTCAAATATTGAGTCTTTCTGGCTTCCAGATCGGATCTCTTTGATGAGGGAAATGGGACTTGGCGCTCAGCTCTTCTACACCAACACAAGAGAGGTTGAAAAATGCTAATTCCCAGTTCCAGCTCCCATGAGCCCCCAGGCTGAGGCAGCCCGGAAGTTGACAGCAGCTTTGCTGTTGTGTACGGGCAGAGTAGAGAGAAATTGACCTGATAACTAGCCGGAGCAAGCTCCTTGCATTCGCCTTCCACAGAATCTAATCTCAGGGCCATAAACAGTCCCCGTCACAGCCTCATTGCTGGCTACCGGCACCAGGTCCCTCCCAGCTCTGGCTCTTCCTCATCCGTGATGGCTTTTGGAGAGTGGCCAGGTGACACTATTTCCGCCCAACTGGAAATTTCATCTGAAGGCCACCTTCAGGAAAGCTACGACCTTGAGAAGGGAAGAGGTGTGATTTGTTGAAATAGCCTGAAAACGCCCATGCTTTTAATCCCAGAGCCGTGTCAGTGAGGAAACACGTGGATCGCAAGGGCTGTCCCGGTTCTGTGACGTGCTGACAATGTATAGGCCTTGAAATTAAGGAAACTCTGGGCTTATGCGGAAACCCTCTTATCAGAAGGAACTGTATTACCTACAAGAATTTGTTTAGTAATATCAGTAATGTCTCATCAAGGAAGATGGAAGGGAGAAGTTCTACCCAAGCCCAGCTCTGATATTTTACTGAGTGCGTGATCTTGGCCAAATTATTCAACTTCGCTAGGCCTCCATTTCCCTCTCTGCAAAATGAGGATAATACTAGAATGCTTCCTTCTCATAGGGTTGTGGGCTGAAATAAGTTCATACGTGTATGGTCCTTCAAGTGGGCTTGGGACAGAGTATCTACTCCACAGATGCCATCAGTGGTTATTGTTAACAGTACTGTTATAACTGTATTATCATGTAGGAACCTTTTCCCAGGAAAACATAGTTTGAAGGACTATGGTGACTCCAGAAGAGTCTGAGACCCAGAGGAGGCAAAGCCTCTGTTCAGCCTGATGACTTGATTCTTAATTTTTTTTTTGAGCCAGGTCTCACTTTGTAATTCAGGCTGGCCCTGAGCTCACCATGTAGCCCAGGCCAGCCTCCAACTCAGCAATCCTCCTGACTCTGCCTCTCGAGTGCTGGGATGACAGGCGTGAGCCACCACACCCGCCCAGCACTGTGGTATGTGGTATTGATTGCTGGTGAGCGTGAGTCTCCACGCCCGGCATTGTATGTGGTTACTGGGGATCAAACTCAGGACCTTGCGCTTGCGAGGCAGGCGCCGGAACCACTGAGCTAAATTTCCAGCCCTTGATTCTTAATTTGATTCTGCTGCTTCTGTGTGGCCTTGGACAGGTTGCTTGCCCTCTCTGGGCACCAGCACCAGTTTTTCACCTGTGCAATTAGAAGATCAGATTACACGCGGGTTTCTTTACCCTCTGAGGTTCCACACTCCAGGAGTGAGCTGCTCAGCACTGCTTTGCAGCCAGGCTCTTAATATGAGGTCGCCTCACCCTTCCTGGTCCCCTTCTGAGCCCTACGGCCACCTGAGCTTCCTTCACCCACCCCATGTCAGCTGGGGTTGCCATTAGCGTCTGTGTGAAAGGGCTGTGGAGAGGAGTCAGCTAATTGACGTGCATCAGACCGTGGCATCACACCTGGCATGCAGCAGTTAGCTGTCGCAGGGCGCCGCTGGAGGCGTCCGCTCTCGCCTCTGAGTGACACGGTCACCATCTGGCTCACCGGACACTTCCGGGTGCAGCCACAAGCCACTGCGTCCGATCCTCACAGATAAACCCAGCCAGCTGGGTGGCAGCCCTCACCCTGTCACCCCCCCACCCATCGGTGGCATCATGGTTCAGCCGTGATGTCCAGTACGGGTGTCACTTCTGAATCCCTCGAGGTCTGGTTGACTGTCCCCATTAGTTCTGAAGAAGGTGGTGAAGAGAATTCTTGTTTTCTTTTCTTTTTCTTTTTCTTTTTTTTTTTTGGGTTCTCGCCAATGAGCTGCCCAAGTGAGAATGGAGTTTCTGTCCAAGACACATTTCCTGAGCGCTCTTCAGGCCCAGGGTGGGACCTGAGGAGGGCGGAGAGCTCGGCCTCACCCGCAGGCTCAGCAGACTTCCTGGAGGCACGAGTTCCACATCGCGTTCCTTACCCTCTCGCCTGATGGATTAGAGTCTCAGGATAGCATGGTCCAGGGAGCTTGACGGCCCGTGGCGCTCCAGTAGGATGTGCCACACATCCGCTGACTCGAAGCGTGGGTGACGTCAGGCTGGACACGGGCAGGTCAGAAGGTCCTTGGGGGCCTAGGCAGGTGGCACAGTCAGGCACGGTCACACCTTCCCACTGGCACTGGCAGCTGGGCACCGTTGTCTCCTAATCCTCCCGTGAAGTCACTTTCTATTTCTATTTTCCTAGGTGGGGAAATCGAGGGTCGGAAGGTGCCTCCATCCAGGCCCTGCCCCCAGCCCCCAGTCCCAGGGGTGTGTGTTGAATCTCCGGCGGCTGAGTCCCACACCACGCTGCCGGGCCCCTGCATGTGCCTGTCCTTTGCTGTCAACATGCATTTTTTTTTTCCTAGTCCTTGAACTGTGCTGAAAGTCTGTGCTTTCCAGCCTCCCTGTTTGAACTTAATTAAGGACTATCAATTAAGGAGCAGAGCAATTAAGGGTCAAAGTATAGATTGCCAGCTACTGTTTAGGAGGAAGTTGTTCTAATCATGAAAAGGATGATAAAAGCAACAGACATAGTCCATGATTACAATATGGCGGTCATATGACTCTTCATTTCATTTCATTCTCATCGACACCCTTGGAATTTCATCCTATTATTATCTTCGGTGTTTGATGAAGAAACCCAGATGTGACAAGTATCTGTGCATGGCCACAAAGTTGTAAATGGTTCTCAGGATAGGCGGAATTTGCTGCTGTAAAAGGGACCCCCCCCCATCTCAGTGACTTGCACCAGAGCCTTATTTCCTGTTCATGCTAAAAAACGTCCATTTTAGGCCCCCTGAGATTCCATCCAGCCAGATCTTTACTGAGTACGGTATTTTTCCTCATCATTATCACCCGGACAATACAGTGTAACAATGATTTGCATCGTACTAGGCATTATCAGTAACCTAGAGGTGATTGAAAGTACGCAGGTTAAAAGCAAATCCCGCAGCATCTCCGACAGGGGCCTTGAAGACCCGTAGAGTTTGGTGTCCTTGGGGAACCCTGGCATCACTCCCAAAGGCACTGAGGGGTGGCGGTGGTCCAACCCGTACCATGGCGGAAGTCAGAGCTCAGCCGGCCTGTGTGGGTTAAGTCCTGGGGTGGCCCCTGGTCCTAGTCATTATCCTCCCTTCCAGTCAGCTGGGTGTGTGCAAGTGTGTCCTCACCCAAGCGTGGACAACACCGTCTCCGTCATGGCGCCTGGGGGGGCAGAACTCAGCGGCAGAGCACTTGTCTGGCTCACGTGAAACCCTGGGCTCTGAAAAAAAAAAAATGGATCACATAGGCACGCATGTGGGCTATGCCCGGGTTTGTATCACTGGTTTCTGCTTCTCCGCGGTGAAGTAACCAACAAGTGCCATGTTTTAAACCAGCAGCTACGTGGGAGAAAACGTGAGGTGAACTGGCAGAGAGCCAGGGAGCGTGGCAGCTCCCCGACCTCAAGTTCCGCTCTTGGTGTGGCCGTGAGGAAGGAGACGCAGAGGGAGCAGACGCGGGCTGTGCTCAAAGCGTCTCAGCTCACGAGTACCGGCTACTCACACGTGCAGCAGTGTGTGCTGCAAGGTGCCAGCGCGGTGTGCGTTCACCACGAAGTGTTTTGGTTGCACAGCGTGTCACTGTGCATGCCTGTAAACCCAGCCTGGGCAACTCAGCGAAACCTCAAAATAAAAGGGGTTGGGGGGAGGGAGCTGGAGATTTAGCTCAGTGGTTCCAGCGCCTTCCTCCCAAGCACAAGATCCTGAGTTGGATTCCTGGTAACCACATAAAATGCTGGGCATAGAGACTCACGCCCACCAGCCATCAATACCACATACCACAGTGCCAGGCGTGGTGGCTCACGCCTGTCATCCCAGCACTCAGGAGGCAGAGGCAGGAGGGTTGCTGAGTTCCAGGCTTGCCTGGGCTACATAGTGAGCTCAGGGCCAGCCTGAACTACAAAGCAAGACCCTGTCTCAAAAAGGGGGGGGGGGTTGAGGGTGTAGCTCAGTGATAAAGCATCCTGCGTTTGCTCCCCAGTACTGAAGGAACGGAGGGAGAGAGGGGTGGGGTTACACCCTGGTGGAAAAGCACCCCTGGTTCCATCTCCAGGACAGACAGAGAGAGAGAGAAAAGGAGAGGAGGAGGAAGAGGGGAAAAACATTAGCAATTTAGTTCGATGCAGAGGCCCTGAGTTCAATTCCCAGTACTGCCAAGGGACAGTGCTTACTGACTGAGTAGACGGGGCAGAATTACTTTAATCTTCACAAAGCAACTACCTCATGAGGAAGATGTTACTGTCCTGCTCTGTGCAGGAGGGTAACAGCTTTATAGCTCCAACCACCATTCAGCCCCGACCCTCGCCAGTGGGCTTTATGGACATTTCCCTCCCTGGACCCCGATGATCCCCAGGGCGGTGACCTGTGTTACCTCTTCACGCATCGGTGATGTGGGGACAACAATAAAATGCTTTCTCAGAATGAGATAAAGCCTGGAAAGTGCAGGGCACAGTGGCTGGGGCCGCGGAGCCCTCAGTAAATATTAACCATTTCCCAACAATTGTGACCCTCAACCCGGCTACCGCCCTTGGGGAGCTGTTGTCCAAACTCTAGCCTTAGGTTCAGAGTTCCACACAGGGGCCGCCGGCCCCGCCCTGCTCCCCCATCACCCCAAAGTGCCTGAGAGATAAAGGTCCGATAAGAAAACAAGGCGTCCTGACTTCGAGCCTCTCTCAGGATGCCCCGACCCCGGTTCACACCACATGCTTTCCTTCTGTGGGCTTTGTAGCAATGTCCCTACATTGCTGCAAAAGTGTCTCGCTGGTGCTTCAGCCGAGG
The DNA here is from genome assembly GCA_004025085.1 of Thryonomys swinderianus. Taxonomy (NCBI): domain Eukaryota; kingdom Metazoa; phylum Chordata; class Mammalia; order Rodentia; family Thryonomyidae; genus Thryonomys; species Thryonomys swinderianus. The sequence goes on from PVIC010043937.1 coordinate 13,698, forward strand.
CCAGGGTCTGGCCTGCTGGACCTCGTGGTGGACGTTTCTCTCACCTACGGTGGAATGAGTCTTCTGAAGGAAGTTGGTTTCCACGTGTCCTGGAGGAGGGGGGACCCAAGGGCAGAGCGGGGACAGGGCAGGGGAGGGGGGCGGCAGAACGCGGGGTTCTATTTTGTAGTCATTCTGGGCTGTCTGTTGAAAGATCTTTTCTGTGTTTCTCTTGTTATTGTTCTATTATTGTTATTTTTGTCTTTCCATTATTCAAATTGCAACCATGTTAGGATGGACCTATTGGGTAAGTAGCGTCCCCCATGCATTGAGATTCGCCAGCTGGGAATATTTTCCGCTTGTTAGAACCACCCATGTGCCCAGGGTAACTTGGGCGGCTTCCTGTGTGTGCCAGAGCTCCAGCCCGCCACCAGCCTTGGCAGAGAGGGTGGAGAGACGGGGGGTCTCAGGGCATCCTGGGCGCAGGCGGCCCCAGAGACCAACCTCTTCTCTCCCAGAGCTGCCGAGGCTTCCCGGAAGAAGAAGGAAAACCGGAGGAAGTGGAAGCGTTATCTCCTGATCGGCCTGGCCACGGTCGGAGGCGGGACAGTGATTGGTAAAGCAGCCGGGGACGGAGGCCGTGGGCTGGCACCGTGCACAGCAGAGGCGTGCTGGACGTGGGCGAGGAGAGAGGGCACGGGTGTGGCAGAGGTGGCCGGTGGCCGGGGTGACAGGTGCCCTCCTCACGTTGCTAGAAGCCCCCACGGGAGCCAGCGGGGGGCTGGCAGGACAGGAACGCACCTTCCCTCCCCTTGGCTGCCTCCCTGCAGGTGTGACCGGGGGTCTCGCTGCGCCCCTCGTTGCCGCCGGAGCTGCGACGATCATCGGCAGCGCCGGGGCCGCAGCCCTGGGCTCAGTGGCCGGCATCGCGGTCATGACCTCGCTGTTCGGCGCAGCTGGGGCTGGCCTGACTGGTAAGACGCGAGGGGACCGGGTGCTGGGTGTGCGGGAAGCCGGCCACAGCCCAGCGCGGACGGGCAGAGCCGAGTGGGGAGCTGGGTCCCCTCCCACCAGCGGCCCCGGCTGCTCCCCGAGAGTCCGAGCGGGGCTGCTGCCGCCACAGTGGTCTCCAGGACGTGGCTGCTTCCCCGTGGCCGGACAGGCGGCTGCCCTCCCTGACCGGCTCAGCCCGGCTGTGGCCACCACCCCCCCCACCGTCCCTCCATCCTCTGGCTCCTGTCTGGCCCTTTAGGGTACAAGATGAAGAAGCGTGTCGGGGCCATTGAAGAGTTCACGTTCCTCCCTCTGGCGGAGGGCAGGCAGCTGCACGTCACCATAGCCGTCACGGGCTGGCTCGCCTCCGGCAGATACCGTAAGTCGCGGGAGGGGCCTGGGCCTAAGCTCCCGGGCCTGGGCTGGGTTCTTGCCTGTGAATATCTCTCAGAGGTAGGAACACGGAGACCCACTCCACAAGAGGAAACTGAGGCTCAGAGAGGTGAAGGAA
>PVIC010043938.1:0-15219 GCA_004025085.1 Thryonomys swinderianus
AGATTGCATAATGCCTGACTTTTTGTATTTCTGGCAAGTCATCTAGTGCTGCTCATGTTACCGGTCATGGATCTTTTAAAACAGCAGAACTAATGATGTTTTTGAATCATAAAGAAGGCTATTTTATATTGTAAGATGTTCAATAGCATCTTTGTCCTCTACCCACTAGATACCAGGTGTGGGTCTTCACAGACTATTGGTAGCACTTGAAAATAATCTGTATATTTGCGAAGCATGCCTCAGGGGCAAATTTTGTCCTTCTGAGAACCAGTGTTCCAGTCAATATATATTTCTTATTAGAAAATTGAAACTTGTTTATAATAACTTCATGATCAGAGTTCTTTCCCTTAAGTATTTTCCAAATTTTGTTGTTTACTCAAATTTCTGTGTAGTTGACTTATTTTTAAGGAACTGCAGTATTGGCTTATTCTCTAGCACATTTTATTTGATTTTTTATTTTTATTGATTTATTTATTTTTGAGACAGGGTCTCGCTTTGTAGTTCAGGCCAGCCCTCAGCTCACTATGTAGCCCAGGCAAGCTTCGAACTCAGCAATCCTCCTGCCTCTGCCTCCTGAGTGCTGGGATTACAGGCGTGAGCCACCATGCCCGGCTTATTTTTTATTTTTAATTTTTTAATTTTTTTTGCTTTTTGGAGACAGGGTCTCGCTTTGTAGTTCAGGCTGGTCCTGAGCTCACTATGGTGCCCAGGCAAGCAGCCGCTAACTCAGCAATCCTTCTGTCTCTGCCTCCCGATTGCTGGGATGACAGGCCTGAGCCACCACGGCCGGCAGGCATTGTGGTATGCGGTGTTGATTGTTGGGTGTGTCTCCACGCCCAGCATTATATGTGTTTACCGGGGATCGAACTCAGGTCCTTGTGCTTGAGAGGCAGGCGCCGGAACAACTGAGCTAACCCTCTAGCCCTATTTTTTTTTTTTTTTTGAAATAGGGTCTCTCCTTGGAGTTCAGGGTACCCCTGAACTCAGTAGGTAACCCAGGCTAGCCTCAAACTCATAGCAATCCTCTTGCCTCTGGCTCCTGACTGGTGGGATTATAGGTGTGACCCACCAAGCCCAGTTTTGAAACATTTTATGTGTATGAGTCACTACTTTTAAGAGTAGATCCTAGGGTTGGAGATTTAGCTCAGTGGTTCCAGTGCCAGTGCAAGGTCCCCGATGCGATCATGGTAACCACATACATTGATAAAATACCGGGTGTGGTGACTCATGCCCACCAGCAGTCATTACCACACCCCACAATGATGGGCTGGTGGCTCAAGGCTATAATCCCAGCCTATAATCTCAGCACTCGAGGCAGAGGCAGGAGGAGGCAGAGGCAGGAGGATTGCTGTGTTCGAGGCTTGCTGGGGTTACATAGTGGGCTCAGGGCCAGCCTTAACTACAAAGTGAGACCCTGTCTCAAAAAAAAAAAAGATCCTAAAATGGACAATAGCTTTTGAGGTTTTTTTAAATTTTGTTTTGTTTTCCCAGTACCTGGAATCATACTCAGAACCTTGTGCTTTCTAGACAGTCATGGCACCACTGAGCTAAATATTTAGTCCAGCAGTAGTTTTTGGAAAGGAAGTCAAAGGCTGGGACATAAGTGTTTTAAGTATGAGAGATAAGCCAGTCAAAATAGGCCTTTTATATCTCCATGAAGACCATCTCCTTATCTACCTTTGTGATTACATTTAATTTTAATAAGCTTGCAAAGGTACTGTTTTTACTTTTACAAAAAAGGCTTGCCTAGAGAAAAGTAATGTATATTACAAGTAATGTGAGGTTCAAATTTGACCCTTTTTGCTATTTTGGGTCAAAAAGCACCCAGAGTTTTCCCGAAGGGTATGATGCTTAAAGTAGTAGTTTCCAGTAGAGAAACAGGAACTAGTTTTGAGAATTGTTATCTTAGTTACTTTCTTATCATGGGTACACAGTACGTGACACCCACAGTGTAAAGGAGGGAAGCTTCATTTTAGGTCAGATTTTTCAGTCTCTGGTTGGCCGGATGCAAATCAGAAGAGGCATGGTGGGATCTTGGCAGAGGAAAAGGTGCTCATGCCATGGCTCTCAGGAAGCAGTGACCCATGGGAGGAGCCTGGCAGGGAGATAGACCCTTGTACATCATACTCACACTGACCAGACCCCACCCCCTACCAGCATATTCAGGAGTGATTTTGTCAGTGTATTAACCCCCTGTTGTGTATAAAGTCTCAACGGTCTGATGACTTTCCAAAAGACTCTTCCGAGCATGTGAGTTGTTTGGGAAACTTTCTAGATCTAAATCATAACAGTCTATAGAGGACATTATGTCATTTAATGATCAAAGTTTAAAGTAAGTGTTAGATGCTGCTGTGAGCTCCGTACTGTGGTCATGCTGAGGCATAAACGGAAAATGAAAGATGGACCCTTTCTTTCTGTAGTTAATAAATAAGTAAAAGCACAAGGTAGTGTGTTGTAAGTGATCAGCAATAGGAGTCAGGGGCCAGGGATTTAGCTCAGTGGTTCCAGCATCAGCCTTGTAAACACAAAGTTCCAAGTTCATTCCCTTGTAACCACGTACCACAATGCCAGGTACAGTGACTCACATCCACCAGCAGTCAGTACCATGTACCACAGTGCCAGGCATGGTGGCTCATGCCTGTAATCCCAGCACTCGGGAGGTAGAGGCAGGGGTATTGCTGAGTTAGAGGCTTGCCTGTGCTACATAGTGAGCCTGAACTACCAAAGTGAGTCTCTGTCTAAAAGAAAAAAAAAGTAGTGTTATGTATCCTCTGCCTCCAGCCCTCTCTCTTTTCTTGTCCCATGATTGTAAGTAATACATGTAAGTTCATTATTCTTTAGGGTCCTTAGTTTAATTTTCCTTTTAGTTTAGTTTTTTTACAAGCCCTCACATGTGGCTATTTTCCTACCTGTGCTTAAATATGCTAGGAAAAGAATAGGGATAAAATGTATTATGCTTAATGTAGCTTACAAAAGTGATCCCAGACATTGCCCAAATTTGTTTTCAGTAGGGAAATCTGAGTTTTGTTTTTAATAACACATTTTCTTCCCACCCAACCCTTTATCCTTTTGGTAAATATGTTTTATGTTTCTTGTATGCCTTAAGTATAATTGGTATACTTTATCACAATTTATTGAAGACTGGTGATGTAGGTCAGTAGTACAAGTACTTACTTTGGTTCTTACTTTGGTTCTTAGCACCCCTTAAAAAAAATACAAAAAACAATTTATTGAAACATTTTTTTTCTCCTAGGGTCTTATTTTTGTGGTAGATAGCAATGATCGTGAAAGAATTCAGGAAGCCGCAAATGTATTGCAGAATATGGTAAGCATATACTTTCAATTTATCATTTTTAAAATGTGTGTTACTCTGTGATGATAGTACTTCTGGGTTTTGGGCTTTTTTTTAGAGGAAGAGAGGAAGTTAAGCGTGGACATTATTCAGTTTCTTAAGAATGGATACTTATGATGGGTTCAGACTTGTAGCTATTAAGATGTATTTACTAAAATGATGCTGTAATTCCCATTCATTGCTTTTATGACTTGAGATAGAGTGCAGTTCATACACAAATCCTGGTAGCTTTTTTTTTGAGACAGGGTCTTGCTTTGTAGCTCAGGCTGGCTCTGAGCTCACTATGTAGCCCAGGCAAGCCTGGAACTCAGCAATTCTCCTGCCTCTGCCTCCCGAGTGCTGGGATTACAGGCGTGAGCCACCATGCCCGGCACTGTGGTATGTGGTATTGATTGTTGGTGGGCGTGAGTCTCCACACCCAGCATTGTATGTGGTTACCGGGATCGAACTCAAGACCTTGCACTTGCTAGGCAGGCGCCGGAACCACTGAGCTAACCCTCCGGCCCCCTGGTAGCTTTTTATTAAGTGGCACTGACTTATAGTTTTTAACACCTATATTGAGATATCATATACCATAACTTTCACTCATGATATGACAATCAGTGATTTTCCTTGTCCTCTCAAAAAAATCTTAGAACCACTAGAAATGGTCAGTCCCTACTGTCTTCCTCTTCCATCTTTCATACCTTGTCCCTGACAACCCACAACCTACTTTCTGTCTTTACACAAGCACCTTTTTACACACATTTAAATGGAATGTATTATATGTATTCTTTTTTTTTTTGAGACAGGGTCTTGCTTTGTAGTTGAGGCTGGCTCTGAGCTCACTATGTAGCCTAGGCAAGCTTCGAACTCAGCAGTCTTCTTGTCTCTGTCTCCCGAGTGCTGGGATTACAGGTGTGAGCCACCACGCCCGGCTGTATTCCCTTTTTTTTTGAGACAGAGTCTCGCTTTGTAGTTCAGGCTGGCCTTGAGCTCACTATGTGGCCCAGGCAAGCCTCGAACTCAGCAATCCTCCTGCGTCTGTCTCCAAAGTGCTGGGAGTACAGGCATGAGCCACCACCCCAGTATTGTTGTATGTAGTTAGCTGGGGATCTAACCAGGGACCTTTTGCTTGCTAGACAGGTGCCGGAACCACTGAGCTAAATCTCCAGCCCTATATGTGTTCTTTTGTGACTGCTTCTTCAACTTATCATAAGTTTCCAAGGTTTATTCATGTTATGTCTCATATTGGTACCTGTCCCTACCAGCTTCTATTCTTGGTACTGTACTTGTACTTTCCATGATACTACTCAGGTCTTAATAAATGTATTATTTTCTCACTGTTGTGAGGTCCAGTTGTCCGAAGTCCAGAAAGAATTACAGTCATCTAAATACTGATGCTAAGTACAATTAGATCTTGCCTTAAATGTTTATTCTTATATTACTTCTTTTCCTTGTCAATCTTGATCCTCAATAGATAATCATGGAGAAGGGTGAGTGACTAACCTTGTTGGAATGTTGGATGATTGGTTTAGGAAAAGTTTTGTTCTACTTGAAGGCATATAATGTTTTGTACTGGATTTAAAAACAAGAATACGAGGATTAAAATTGTAAGAATATCTTTAAACTTACATGGAGAGAGTTGTTTGATTTTAGTAGTGAAGTTAATGTTGAATAAAAAATACTACATAGATGGAGAAAGGAAGTGCTTAGAGCAGTTACAGACTTGGATTCCAGGTTAGTAGCTGTTAATGCCTTAACTTTTATTTCCAGCTTCAGGAAGATGAGCTGCAGGATGCTGTGCTACTGCTTTTTGCAAACAAACAGGATTTGCCAAATGCTATGGCCATCAGTGAAATGACAGATAAATTGGGTCTTCAGTCTCTTCGTAACAGGACAGTAAGTATTTGGAGCTTGACATTAATGATCTGACTGTGAAAGTTACAAGGATAATTATTGTAACTAATATCATTTTAAACATTTAATAGTTACCCTTTTAAACAAGAAGTACATCATTATAAGGATGCGGTATTATAGGCTTTTATGTATATGAAAATTAGCCTTTCAGATTTTATTTCAAACCTTGCAATTTTGTGCTAATTGTGCTTTAAAGTATCTAGATACCTTTTTCATTTTCTAGCTTTTAATACATTTTTAAGTATTGAGAGATTTAAGTGCCTTTATTTAATTTGATTTTTATTTATGTTTATTATTTTAAAGATAGGGAAACTAGTGCAGGAGAAGTGGAATATGTGAAGAACACAATTGTGTTTTGTTTTTTTGAGACAGGGTCTCGCTTTGTAGTTCAGGTTGGCTTGTACTCACGGTGTAGCCCAGGCTAGCCTCGAACTCACAGCAATTCTTCCTCTCCTCTTGAGGGCTGGGATTACAGGTGTGAGCCACCACTCCTGTCACTGTAGTGTGTGGTACAAGGGATCGAACTTGGAATTTTGTGCTTGCAACGTAGACCCCAGAAATACTGAGCCAAATCCCTGGTCACCCTCTAAGTATTTGTTAACCATATTCAGAAAGCCTTCCTGATCTACTCAAGAAGAAGTACATCTGTTACCTGGGCTTTTGTGTTAGATCTCCACATGACTCCTACCCTATTGTTCACGACTATGTTTTCTGAACACTCTAGAGGTCTCACTTATAAACAGGCTGTATTTTGAAGTCACCACTTGGCTTGTAGCAATAAGAATGTTCTAGTCAACCTATCCTTCATAGGCTTATGGCCTGGCATTTTCTTCTCTTCTTGGTAGAGTATGTTCTTCTTGACATTTTCTTCTAGAAAAGCCAGTTTCATCACAGTTTTAAACTTAATGAGAGCAAAAGCTGTGTGTTATCATTTTGAAGTGGTGTATGTAATTTTCAGCAGCCCTTTTATCAGCGCTGTTTCATGTCAAACTAATACATGCCTAGTTTGCTGTGAACCCCAATTCTCACTGTAAAATTGTGAAGCCACCCATTAGTGACACAAAATGTTTCACACTTAACAATCATTGATGGAGATCTGCATTTATAACCATAGATTTTTCACAAATTATAGAGTCAGGCTATAGTCCATCATCTGCCTTTCACTTATCTACATTAATAATATACTTTCCTGGGCCGGAGGTTTAGCTCAGTGGTTCTGGCGCCTGCATAGCAAGTGCTAGGTCCCTGGTTTGATCCCTGGTAACCACATACAACAATGCTGGACATGGTGACTCACACCCACCAGCAATCAATACCACATACCACAGGGCCGGGTGGCTCACACCTGTAATCCCAGCACCAGGGAGGCAGAGGCAGGAGGATTGCTGAGTTGGAGGCTTGCCTGGGCTCCATAGTGAGCTCAGGGCCAGCCTGAACCACAAAGCAAGACCCTGTCTCAAAAAAAAAAAATAATAATAATATCTTTTCCTGATTTACAAGGGAACTTCTTTAGCAACACTCCCCCCTCCATACCAGGGGTTGAACTCAGAACCTTTCTCTGTAAGATTGAAGAGATGGTGGATTTTGACATGCTGTACATATTAGTGAGATCAGTCTCATGAATCCACTCATATTTCTCCAGTTTCCTTCTTTTTTATTGTGATGCTTTATTTCCTTCCTTTTTTAAGCTTTTTTCTCATTTTTGGGGGTCAGTGTTGGTAAAAGTTATACAAAACACTGGGTGAAATTACGTCCACTAACACAGGCATCTGCTCTCAAACTGATGCATAGGTATGCTGACATATACTTCTCTGGCATCTTGAGACTTTGGTTGTAAGTCTTTTTTTTTTTTTAATTTTTTGTTTTGAGACAGGGTCTCACTTTGTAGTTCAGGCTGGCCCTGAGCTCACTATATAGCCCAGGCAAGCCGCCGTGAACTCAGCAATCCTCCTGTCTCTGCCTCCCAAGTGCTGGGATTACAGGCATGAGCCACCACGCCCGGCACTGTGGTATGTGGTATTGATTGCTGGTGGGCATGAGTCACCACGCCCAGCCTTCTATGTGGTTACTGGGATCGAACTCAGGACCTTGCGCTTGCGAGGCAGGCGCCGGAACCACTGAGCTAAATCTCCGGCCCTGGTTGTAAGTCTTGAGGCCCATCATAACTCAAGAGTCCACTGTAGTTAGTAGTTATTTTGATAAAATAAATATAGCCTTTTGTGTTAAGCTCAGAAATTTTATTTCGAATTCTATTGGTATATTGTATACATACATTAGGATCACATTCAACATTGAGAATTTGTACTTATATGTGACACATCTTGAGTCTCAGTTTTTTCTGTTCCTCTGCCCTCTACAACCCTCATCACCCTAAACTGAGAAATTTTCAAATGACTCTAATGATGATAATAAGTTTTGAAGACATTTTGAATATAATTAAATGTATTTGTGTCAAGTAGCTTGTCGTGTTACATCACAGATTGAGGTATATTGGCAAAACATGCCATGGATATGAACATAATTTCACAAAGTAGTAGTATTGTGAGCTGTGCAATAGTTTTGGATTCACTGGTCAGAATGAGGAATACTTTTTTATGGCCTGATTTTTCAACCCCCTTTGGTGTTTTTGAGACAGAGTCTTGCTTTGTACTTCAAATTGACCTTGAGCCTATAGCCCAGGTTAGCCTCAAACTTGGAGTGATCTTCCTGGCTCAGCTTTCTAAGCCCTGGAATTATAGGCTTGCACACTATACCTGGCACTGTGGTCTGGCTGAGATATTCAAGGTTGATTTAAAGAAGAAAAATATAAATGATAGAGTAAGAATTCATGTCTTTTGCTAACCTTTTGGTGTATGGGAGATTTTCGTATGCAAATACTAATTAGCAACATAGTTTATATCTGCAGTGAACACCACTATTAAAGTGAGGATTGTATTCTGACAAAAAAATGAAACTAATTAAGTTATAGGGCTGGAGATTTAGCTCAGTAGTTCTGGCCTAGCAAGCTCAAGGTCCCTGGTTTGATCCCCGGTATCCACATAAAACTATCAGGCATGGTGACTCATGCCCACCAGCAGTTAGTGCCACACACCACAATGCTGGGCATGGTGGCTAACGTTTGTAATCCCAGCCCTGGGGAGGCAGAGGCAGGAGGATTGCTGAGTTCAAGGCTTGCCAGGGCTACATAGAGAGCTCAGCACCAGCCTGAGCTACAAAGTGAGACCCTGTCTCAAAAAACAAAAAATTAAGTTATAAAAATAAACTCTTTCTTGTAAGTGCAAGGTCCTGAGTTCAATCCCCGGTACAGAAAACAAAAACTATTCCTTAAAGATAATTAATTTGTCTCTTAGGTGTGTTATCTTGCTACTTACAACTTTTCATTGTATTTCATACAAGTCTTGGAGATAAGATTTATTGGCATATTTTCTTGGAATGCGTGAGACTAAAGACTGAAATTATCTGAAAAATTTACCTACTGTTTTCTTTTGGTTTGATTTTTTTTTCAGTGCTAGGAATCATACATACTAGGCCTTCACTTACACTACTATGGAAGCACTTTTCCACTGAGCTACATTCCCTACCCTACAAACTCTGCTCTTCAAATATTTGCCCCTCCTAGGTTGTAGGTATGGTTCGGTGGTAGGCCATAGTATGCATGAGACCTAGGGTGATATCACCAGTACTAAAAAGAAAAGTCACCTTTCCTATTTAGGTTAATGGGAAATAATGGACTACAAGGACCAAAGTGGGTAGTTTGACATATTTCCTCATGAATCTTCTCTTGGTGATAAATGGTTAGAGACTAGCTAAATCTAATAAGGAGCCATAGCTTTACATGTGAGGTAGGTTTTGTGAAAAACAAGAAATGTCATAAAGTTTCAAGTCTAAAAGGATAATTCTGAGTACTCTTTATTGTTAATGCAATCATTAAATATAAACAAGCATATGTTCATGAGATACATTACTCATGTTTATTTCTATGTTATGATATAATTGTTTCCTTTTTTAAAAATCTGTGAATTATTTATTTTATTTTTTCTAATACTGAGAATCAAACTCAGGATCTTGTGTTTGTCACGCAGGCATGATGCCATTGAGCTAAATTGCTTTTGTCCCTGTTTCATTTTTTCAGTGTACATTTGTGGGAAGAAATACTTAGTTTTGATTAAGAAAAGTTTAACTGGTTACATACAGTCTTGTTAATCAAGCATTTTCTGGTCCTTTCTTCACAGTGGTATGTTCAAGCCACTTGTGCTACACAAGGAACGGGTCTGTATGAAGGACTGGACTGGCTGTCAAATGAACTTTCCAAACGTTAAGTGAAACTGGATAGCTAACCACAGACATATTTGATAGAACTGGTCTAGGCTTGTTACAACAAAATTAGTTTGCATTTTGGTTATTAAATAGTGTTTGGGACTGGTTATTGAATAGTGTCTGTTTGGGCAGAATATTACAGCATTTTACTTATCTTGTGGCCAATTATTGCTTACCAAGTACCATATTGCCATTTAGCAATATACTTGGTTTTAAAGAAATTTTCCTTAGGGGAAAGACTATCCTCTCTCAGTTCAACTTCTTTTAAGCCTAAATGCCTGGACATGGCTAGTATGTCATCTTTGAATCATTTTGAATGTTTTTTGAGCCACAACAAATAATGTTTTAAAGGTATTCCCTTGCTACTTAACTGAATCTTTATCATTCCCAGGACAGTCTGCTGAATGAAAAATGTAGCATTCCATTTATATTTATTTGTATTCCTTGCCAAAATGATTTTTTGATACTACTTGTACCAGCCAGGGACATGCTTCAAAACACTATTCGGCTCCCTTGTACTGAGGAACCTATTGCTTCCCCATTATCAACTCCTGGCTTCCATCAGTTGGACTTACATCGGTGTGATTTGATTCTGATAGATGATTCTGTGCTGGTTGCAAAGAGTTCATATGGAAGCAGCTTTTTATGACTCAGCAGCAGATTGCCTTCCTTTATATTGTCATCTTTTTTATGTTTCTTATTGCTTTTGGTATCAGCCTGACTCTTTGCTGTTGTTTTATTGTTTATTGATGAACCTGTCTTGATAGAGTTTTTGGAAAACTCATCAAACTCAATAATTTTTCTTCATAACCCATTTGGAATTATTCCTAATAAAATGATAAAATATACCATCATGTGTGTGTTCTTTTTGCTCCATGATATTTGACGTGGATTTTCCTGTGTAGCAAAATTGACCTGCCTATTTCTAAAACACATCACAGCAGGTTTAAGTTGACGGTAAACTTAGGGATTGTAATGTTTGTAACAAAGAGGGATACAACATTGAAAATTTAGTTTTCTGTATACAATTCCATTTGATGCTGTAAACTTCAAAGGTGAGATGAGTAGTAAAATGTTGTGTAGTAAAATAAACTTCCCCAAAGCACATGGGCATGTATTTCTTTCATACCGAACTGTTAAAAAAATTTTTTGAGGCACTTTTGTATGGCAGCTACATTGATTATTTACTGATAATTACTCTGCTACAAAAATTACAAAGTCTGTAAGCCATTTTTAGCTTCATATTTTAGAACTTCAGCAGAAAAACTGCATGTGAATTTTACTAATAAGGGAGTAAAAGTATGCCCTATTAATGTAATTGATTAAGTTATTAAGGAGTTTGATAATTTTGTATTATAAATGTTGCTTTTCCAGGTTCTGAATCCTTTGTAGAAATTTAGATAAAATTATGGTTCAAAATTTTTATTTTGGGGCCAGGGATCTTAGGTCTGTGGCGTTGTGTCTGCCTGGCAGTTCAAGATATTGAGTTCAATACCTGCTGCTGGAAAAAAAATGTTTTTTGTTTGTAAGATGGGTGTGGTGGGGCCGGAGGGTTAGCTCAGTGGTTCCAGCGCCTGCCTCGCAAGCACAAGGACCTGAGTTTGATCCCCGGTAACCACATATAATGCTGGGCGTGGAGAATCGCCAACCAACAATCAACGCCGCATACCACAATGCCGGACGTGGTGGCTCACGCCTGTCATCCCAGCACTCGGGAGGTAGAGACAGGAGGATTGCTGAATTCGCGGCGGCTTGCCTGGGCACCATAGTGAGCTCAGGGCCAGCCTGAACTACAAAGTGAGACCCTGTCTCCAAAAAGCAAAAAAAAAAAAAAAAAAAAGATGGGTGTGGTGGTGCATCTTGTTATCCTAGCACTTAGGAGGCTGAAGCAGGAAGATTTCGGGAATCTGAGGACAGTCTTGACTACATAGTGAATTCAAGCCAGTCTGAACTGCAAAGCTGGCCTGTGTCTCAAAAAAAATTCTAAGACTAGGCATGTAGCTCAGTAGTAGAAGACTTACAAAAAATACAGTTTTGTGTAACCACTGGAGTAAGCAAAAGGAAATTGGAATTAAGTAGTTTGTCATTAAAAAATAGGTTATTAGGTTAAAGTATGAGTTAAGTAATGTATGATGTGATGACAACTTTCCTTTTTTCCCTAATACAAGAGGTCTCATTTGTTGTTACATAAAACTAGTATAGCATGTACATTTTTGTGGGCTATAAAACAGGTGATACAAAACTTGAATCAATTCAGTGTTAGAATTATAGTTATCACTGTTTTAATTCTATAAAGCTAATAAAGTCAAAGGTGTTTTCACAAATTCTAGAGGTAGTAAAGAATCCATATAATTTCATTTCATTTGGTGTATTAAAGAAAATAAATTGCCTAGCTTTCCATAAATGGATTAAAAAGAATTTCTGAGATTTTATGTTTTTTTTCAAAGGATTAACTTGGAAACATGATGTGTTTTTACTTGTAGAATTTTTCTTCTGTCATCTTAGTATTAGTTTCTCTTATAAATCATATTGAGTTGTTTTACTGATTTTCAGATAGAATTTAGCAAATGCTTTGGGGAAAAAGCTTACATTGTAAGATGACCCAGAAATCCTTTCCCTCTTTTATGTAAACTCACAAAATCACCACCACGGTCCTAATTCATTGAAACGTGTAGGAGTCTTAGAAAATACTAGTGTCAAGACTGAATGCTTGGGCCGGAGGATTAGCTCAGTGGTTCCAGCGCCTGCCTTGCAAGCGCAAGGCCCTGAGTTCGATCCCCGGTAACCACATACAATGCTGGGCGTGGAGACTCATGCCCACCAGCCATCAATGCCACATACCACAGTGCCGGGTGTGGTGGCTCATGCCTGTAATCCCAGCACTCGGGAGGCAGAGACAGGAGGATTGCTGAGTTCGCCGCGGCTTGCCTGGGCTCCATAGTGAGCTCAGGGCCAGCCTGAACTACAAAGCGAGACCCTGTCTCAAAAAAAAAAAAAAAAGATTGAATGCTTATTATTCAGGGAAATATTAAACTCATTGTTAATCCTTCAATAAGACAACTCTTTTATAGAGAACATTTGATTATACCCTTGCATTAGAAAGTATTCTTTATCAAATATGTTAATAGAGAAACTAAAGAGGAATTATATTCCTTAAGGGCTTAGTAGCAGCATCACAGTTAAAATAGTACTGTATCTGTTCCCTATCCTGCTGCCCAGTAAGCTTTACATTGTTTGGTCAGTATTTCCCTTTGTCTTTTAGTGTGGGTTATCAACTGGTTTTTCATGATGTAACAGCTTGACATTTTGTTATACATTTTTAATTTCTATGAATTTCCCTTTATTGAAAATGAAACCTAAATCTATTGAAAGTCTATTGAAAATGAAACCTAAACTGAGAAATCAGTGTACTATAGTGCTTTGGTTCAAAAATGCTTTGCAAAAAAAGTTTTTGCCAACATTTTGTTTTTATTTGCAAATTCTGCATCAGGTGACAAACATGATTCATTGTGTGGCCATCTTCCTCACAGAAACACAAACATGCCCATCTTTTCCGAGATTATAGAGCAAATTAAGTTCATGAAGTGCCACCATATTTAGAGACTTCCATTTTACTTCAGTATAGGTACAGAATTAACTCATGCAGTATTTAATTTCAACTCACCTAATGGGATCAAAATTCGTTTGCTTTGTTTTTGAGACAGGGTCTTGCTTTGTAGTTCAGGCTGGCCCTGAGATCACTGTGTAGCCAAAGCTGGCCTAGAACTCATAGCAATCTTTCTGCCTCTGCCTCTGGAGTGGGCTTACAGGTATGAGCCACCATGCTTAGCATTGTGATATTTGGTACTGGGGATTGAACTCAGGACCTTGCACTTGCCAGGCAGGCACTAGAACCATTAAGCTAAATCTCCAGCCCTCAAAACTTCTCAAGTGTGAAATTTCTGGCTTTTTCATCATGGGGCTTTGAATGTGACTTCTGACTTTTTTTTAAGTCCAGCACTTGGGAGGCAGAGGCAGGAAGATCAATGAATTTGAGGCTGACCTGAACTATGTAGCAACTTGTTTTTTAAAAAAATCTTGTAGTTCCTGCTTCATTAGTCAGTTCCATAAATAGTACTTGCCAACTTTGGCAGAATATAAAAATTAGGTTGAGTAGTAAGTATATTGTGTGAAGGGAGGCAGCTGTAGAGTCTGATTATTTGGAAATGCATGTATGTATTAACAATAGTGGGGATTGAACCCAGGGCCTTCTTGGTGGACTACCTTTACCCCCAATTTTTTTTTAGTTTTCTCTTTCGAGATGGTCTTATAAAGTTGCTTGAACTCTGGCTACAGCCTCCTAAAGATCTGGTATTAAGGTGTATACAATCATGAGCACTTTAATTCTGAGAATATTATTGGGAATGACCCACTCTCTGGAGGCTGTTATTTTTAGGATGACAATTAGAATATAGTGCTTTTTTGGGGGGGGGAATGGGATGGATATAGCATCATAGTTGGTGAACTGAGGGTCTCATGTGCAGTAGGTAGAAACTTACACTGAACTATATCCCTCTCTAGGTTTATGTGCTTATCTTGTTAAGAAAATAAATGCCCTGGTATGGTGGTGGATCGCAGTACTAAGGAGGTTGAGGCAGGAAGACCATTCAGAGAGAGGTCAAGGCTAGCCTGGGCTACACAGCAAGATCCTGTCTCAAAAAACAACAAAAAAATCCATTTTACTTAAGAGACTTGTTATCAGGATTGATTAGGATTAGCTCTAAAATTGACTTACTAAACTCTTTGATACATTTTTTCCAGTATATATGTTGTACCATTGTATTTGGGTGCCTAAATTACTACTACTTTAAGGTTGGTGCTTTTGTTTCTTACAAAAATTACTTCGTTATCATTAGACAGATACCCTTTATAGTTTACACAAACCAATACAATTCTGATTGCAAACCAAACTGGACAAGAAGTGAATCAGCTTCAGTAGTTAAGTTCAGTGCTGACCTCATGGAGAAGTTTGATTTGGTTCTCATCCAATTTGATTTGCAGCCAGAGTCATGGGAAGAAGTAAGCTTGTGAACTGAGCCACCACTTTAAAATGTTTCATTAAATTGTTAGAACAAAGATTGAGACATGAGTAGCACGAGTATATATAGACTCAGGGGTAGAATATAGTAGCCATACTACCATACATAATAAATGCCTTTTAGATTGTGTATATGTTAAAGGAAAGTGGAAATACTACATATTAAACTTATCAGTGATCTCATTAGTATGATATCTTTTTATTTTATTTTATTTTATTGAATTCTTTATTGGTACAATTTATATACATCTCAAAATCACATATAACATTGGGAAATTTGTACCAGTATACGCCACAAGTTAATTCTCATTTTTACCCATATCCCTACCCACTCCCCCTCCTCCCCCCTTTACACATGCTCTTTTATTTTCTTTGTGTAACATATTTATTCCTTCCCCTCATCACATTCCCACACCAAGTTTCCTATAGAAATATTCCACTCTATAAAAGCTGTCCTACTTTCTAGAACTCATTTGCATCTACAGGTGTTCATGCCAAAGAGAAGATCCGGGAATTGTCTATCTGTGATCTATTGATTTCACTTATTAGTATATCCTCCAGATGTCTCCATTTG
>PVIC010043939.1:0-15220 GCA_004025085.1 Thryonomys swinderianus
TGAGAGTCTCGAATCCTAAGGCAGTCTGGACTCAGAATTCCTCCCTTAAGAGATCTTAGTCTTTTCTCATAAGAGTATAACTAATTGGATAAGACCCCACTTATATTATTAAGGTCAATCTGCTTTACTCATAGTCTCTTAATTCAAATGTTAGTCAAATGTTAAACATAGACTGTTGACCAAACAACCAGATATTGTGGCCTGACCATGTTGACACATAAAATTAATGACCATAGCCGGACATGGTGGCTAATGCCTGTAATCGTAGCACTCAGGAGGCAGAGACAGGAGGATTGCTGAGTTCGAGGCTTGCCTGGGCTACATAGTGAGCTGAGAGCCAGCCTGAACTACAAAGCAAGACCCTGTCTCAAAAAAAAAAAAAATTAATGACCATATTTGGTACATTTAAGAAAGCTGCATTAAAAAATGAAAAACATTAAATTGATATTATATACCTATTTTTTAGAAACAAAACTCAAAATATGTCATTAGATTCTCAGAGAAGATTTTCTTTCAGAGCACTCTTAAAAAACACTGTGTAGCTGGGCGTGATGGCTCACGCCTGTAATCCCAGCACTCGGGAGGCAGAGACAGGAGGATTGCTGGGTTTGAGGCTTGCCTGGGCTACACGGTAAGCTCAGAGCAAGCCTGAACTACAAAGCGAGACCCTGTCTCAAAAAAAAAAAAAAAAAAAAAAAAAAAACAATTGTGTAAAAAACAATTTAAAAAATTTTAAAAAAACTTTTCAGTAATGTTCCATTTATCAAATGCCTACTAGGTGCCTGCTTTCTAATGTGTACTATTAAATACAGTCTTTATATAAATTGTATCATTTTAAATAGACAGTAGTTAGTTAAACTCAATTTTAACAGTCTAATCGCTATTCACAAACTCCAAAGGACCTAGTTTTACACTGCTAGCAAAGATACCATGAGAGCTGGCCTCATTCCCTTCCTACTTAATCTGCCTTTGACATCTATAAAGTTAAGTATTCCACACTTTCTAAGTAAGCTGGATGCCAAAACTTTAATTTCAAAGCTAGAATTCTCATAGGTAATGGCACAAACATTTGATCAAAATATCCCTGAATTAAAGCAAAGGAGAAGCTCTAGTACACACAGGATGGGCTACTAATTCATCCTTGGGAACAGCGGTACTGTTATCATCTCTACTGAGGCAACTCTGCCTCTGTCGGCTGATTACTTAGCTCGGAAACTGCTCTGGGTGATGGATTTTTGTACTCAGAGGATTTGAACCCAATGAAGTGATGCACTTTTGGAGTTGGAAGTACTCAATTTGTTTCCCCAGAGAAAGCTGTTATTGGTGAAAAGTTCCTGGGAGTAAGGTTTAGGATGGGTAGTGCCTTCTTATGAGAAATCCAGAATTTTCCTTACAAACGATGTTGAAGAAAAACTGTTTGACTGATAGTTGACCTATTCTTTTACAGTCACTGTCAAACTGTGGCCATGTATTAGATAAATGGCCTTTCCACCAAATGGGTGGGACATTCTCTACGAGGAGAGTCTCAAAGTGATAAACAGCTACTCTAGTTTGGTTAAAGTTCTAAAAGGCACAAATGTATGTTTGTGTTTACTCAATCATTGTTGAACATACAAAATACAAACGTTCTTAGAAAAATACTTAAGACACATTAAATGAAATATTTCTTTACTTAATTTCCTCTGGGAGAATGGATAGCTAGGAAAGAGAGCAGATATTTGAATGAGGAGGGTTTGGACAAAGAAGAACAAATAAATGAATGAGAAAAGGAGTCAGAAATAGGACAGTTAAAGTCAAAACTTCTAGGACATGGAGACAAATGTATTCAGTCCCTAAATACTGGAAAGTTTTTGATGAGCAAAAGTAATGACATAAACCATTTAATGACATATCATGTCGGTGGTATACAAACATCTTTGAGACTCTTTTATAAGACTTATCTAGTGAATAATGAATTCCATTTCCCCATCTAGGCAATTAGATTTTCTTTGCATTTTCAAGTGTGTTTTAACTGGATACCTTATCTTTAAAGACTTTTATCAGGGGTCATTTTGAATTTTTGGTGTAAATATATATGCTCATAATTTTGAACAAATTATTTTAATCTGTTGCACAAACTGAATTTGTCTTTCATGCTATACAAGATGCCACTGTCTAAAAAATCCTTTCTTATTAAGTGCACATAGGAAGAAAACCTTAGAAATGTGTGGTGATACACATCTGTAATCTGAGAGCTTTGGTGGCTGAGGCAGGAGAACTGGCTTGTGTCTGAGGCCAGACTGAGGCAGGCTGAACTAAACAGTGAAGCTTTGCCTTAAAAATACATTAAAAAAGAAAATAAATGAAATTCTGACTCCAGTTGTCCCTGATTTGGCCAGGGTACTCACCTAGGCCAAGTTGATGAGATGCGTGCTGCTCTTATCCAAATTTCATAAGAACTGTGGAGCAAAACATGTGCTTTCAAAGAGCACAAGGCAAGTGTAGGAACTGGCCTGATTTCTCACTGCTCCTTTAATTTCTCATTGCTGAAAAAAGGCTCAGGCTTGTCCTTAAAAAAAAAAAAAAACACTGAATCTTGATTGGTACATTGTATATATACCTCATGATCACACACAATTTTGAGAATTTGTACCAGCATATGATACAATTTAATTCTCATTTTTTCCATTCCTCCACCCACCCTACAACTCCCCACCCCTAAGCTTTGTTTCCCTATATTTTATTACCATCATTCTTTTCCTCTCTTTGTTTCTTACCCCTATACCTCATTCCCTCTGAATATTTTCTATTTCACAATATCTAGCATATATTCTAGAGCTCATTTACATCTTCAGTTTCTCATACCAGAACAAAGTTATGATATTTACAGATCTGTGACCTATTTATTTTACCTATGGTCTTGTTCTGAAGATACATCTATTTGAATATCAGTGACTCAAACTTATCATTCTTTATGGCAGAGTGATACTGAAATTCGTAGAAAACCACATCTTCTTTATCCAGTCTCCAGTTGATGGGCATTTGAGTTGTTTCCAAGATTTAGCCATCACAAACTGAGCTGCTATGAACATGGTGCACATATTCTCTCTGATATGAATCTTTTAATTCTTTCACGTACATACCTAGCAGGGGAATAGCAGGGTCAAATGAGATCTGTAATCCAAGTTTTTTGAGGAATCTCCACACTGATTCTCCAAAGTGGATGCGCCAGTCTACATTTCCACCAACAGTGGAGAAGGATTCCTTTCTCCCCACAGCCTCACCAGCATTTGTTATATGAAGTGACTTTGGTTTTATCTGCCCTCAAAAGTCCAATTCAAAATTATATCTCCTGGGATGATTTCTTTGGTTGAAAATATTCTCCATGTATTCTACATGTATCCCTATGTAGGGCTGGGGATTTAGCTTCGTGGTTCCGGGGTCTTCCTGACAGGCAGATGTTCCCAAATTTGGTCCCTGGTACCACATACCACAATGCCAGGCATGTTGGCTTACACTCATAATCCCAACAATCAGTACCACATACCACAGCGCTGGGCCTTGTGGCTCACGTGTGTAATCCCAGCACTCAGGAGGCAGAGGCAGGAGGATTGCTGAGATCGAGGCTTGCCTAGGCTACATAGTGAGCTTAGGGCCAGCCTGAACTACAAAGCAAAACCCTGTCTAAATAAATAAATAAATAAATAATAAATAAATAAATAAATAAATAAATAAATAAATAAATCTCCATCTTAATTCCCATTTAGATTGATTTCTTTATTTTAAGCACATTATTTTGTACTTTGTCTCTAAATCAGTTCCTATTTGAAAATCCTCTAATAAACTCCATTTTTCTGGAAATAATTGTGGTAAGTTTTTGTTTCAGGCCAGAAGCAGAGAACCAAGCACACAGTATGGGCTTAGAAGTACTTGTTGAAAATGCATTAAAATGAATATGAATTTAATTATATATGTTGGGCTACAGAATATAGTTTCTTATCAGACTGTCTTTGTGTTAGTATCTCCCAATCAAATGTGAATATTCTTGTTTTGATCTCTAAGAAATCATTTCTAGAATCCAGAGGTAGAACTTTACTTATTTTAGTTTAAAGTGAAAGCTTGATCTACTATTATTATATGTAATGAAATTTGATTCAAATGGTATAAAGTTTGTAATTTTCATTTCTCGAGAAATGTCACATAAACTGTAATATAAAAAGAGTTAGGATTAACACGGTGAAAATAATTAGCATCTACATTTAATAAAAATAAAAAAATATCTGAAACAGAAGATTAAATTTTGTCTGGGAACCTGGAGAACAGTCAACATCTTGTTACGAAAAGTAAAAATTTGCTTTTACTGAGCCATCAGTATTCTTGCATCTGGACTGATATTAGGGAACTGCTGAGGTCTAGAAAATGCACTGGGACATAAACCCCTCTCATGATTTAGGATATGTCAAAAGATATCGTTACCTTCAAAAGAAATAAAGCCTCCCATCACCAGTACCTGCTGAAAGCAGCTTATAATTGCTTTCAGTCTGGGGGCCGCGAAAGAGTGCAGCTGCCCCCCCCCCCCTGCAGCCTCACACATTTCTTTTCAGAGATGCTCACACCGCATCATGTTTCAGAATTTCCAAAGCAGTTTCTATTTCACCTCTCCGTGGACAGAAGCCTTCATTCCTCACGATCCTCACTTCGTTTTCTGCCTGTCAGAAGGAAACCTTCCCCACTTGGTGTGAGTTTTCCTTGGTCCCCTTTCTGGGCTTTTTTCTTTATCTTTTGCCCTGTTAGTTGACCCTAAGGGGTCACACACAAGGCTGGGTTTTGAGTCAAGTGAAAACTAATTTCTCCCTGAAAGACAGTTCCGAGCTAATGCTGCCTGTTGGAGGGAGGCGGTGCTCTGGCCAAAACATTGGTATCATCTGGTTAATGGCACAACCTGGTCCGCTCACTTCGAATGGCACCACTCAGGCTAATCCGCCTCCGTCCCGCAGCCCTGCTGTCCCACCTACGGGGAGTGTGACTCAGATAGAGAGCATGATGCAATTTCAACTGCTTTCCTTCTGAAGAAGTATTTAAGATGACCTTGCTATAATCTTCAAATAAATTATTTACCCTTCTAACAGCCAAAAATTGTCCAGACAAGCTTAAGTAGCAATAAATTTCATAAATGATTCCAGGTCAGAATGTGCCCCCAGCTGTGGTCAGTGGCAGCCCATGGAAAATTCTCTGAAACTCAGCTTTCTTCTGCCTCTCTGAGGTAGACTGGTTCATGTAAAGTTGAGTTATCAAATCTTACTCTTACTTATCTGTTCCCAGAAGTATACAAGTTATAAACTATTTTGTTCAGATAAATCGGTCATAAGGAACTCTCCATTAAAAGGATTAAAAAAATGTACTTTGTTTTCTTCTTGCACAAATGGCCAGCTGAGATTTGTTTGGTTTTTGTTTTCTGAATAAGACAGTAATTTCTGGCATGACCTGAACACACCACGAAATGAAGTATTTGTGCCTCACATAGATTCTCAGGGTAAAATATTTTATTCTTTTCAATAAAGAAGATTGTATTAAAAGACCTATGGCTTCAAAGGCTATTATTCAGCCATTGTGTTTTTGCACCTAAGACAGCTTCATATTAAATTTCCTTTTCATTTATGTGTTCACTCATTGTCAACCACGAGGAGAGCAGGAAAACAGGGAATCAAAACCACATCGGCCTCTGTGCATGACCCAGCTGAATTTAATTTTATGAATCACTTCAGTGTTTCCTAGCAAAAAGCAAATTTGCTAACTATCAAGTATTCTCAGAGCCAAAGCAGCATGTAAAACAGAGCTTCTGACGGTTCAATTACCTGGGCATGGATATCAGTGAGCCTTTCTGCATTCTACTCTCCCAAGATGGGAAGTTGTTCAAGAATAATAGACTGAGTTCACTGCAGTTTAGGATTTGCCATAGAATGCAATGAACCCTTCACAGACCCGAGGAGCGAGCTCTTCCCTTGAAATAAATGGCACCATGGAAATGACTACTACCTCAGCCGGAGAGGAGGTGATGTCAGCATTTTAGTTTTAAACAAGGGCTCCATCCTAAAGGAACAGGATGAGAAAACTAATGAAGGAGGGGACAGGCAAGAACACGTTTTGAGTCTTCTTGTTTCATGTAAAAGCCACGAAGAGTGACATTGTGCACAAGCATATTTGGTGCTCATAAGATCCATGCTGAAACCGCAGATCTGCCTCGACTTCATCACCAGCTTTCCCTTCTTTCATCATTTATTCTCTCGACAACCAGCAACTTTGTCCTCCACTGTCACGCTCTTGAATGCTCCTCTGACCCTGTGCATGCTGTTAAAGACACTTGTCTACAAAGTCTTAGGCCTAAAAACTCTTAGTATTCCTTCGAGGTTGAGTTCAAATTTTCTCTTTTCCTAAGACAAACTTCTTGATCTCTTGGAATTCTTAGATACATTTTTAAAAAAATTCTCAGAAGCACTTTGAATGTATTTCTGCTATGGACATTTGTTTTAACGGGACATCGTAGGTCAAATCTGTGCCAAAAGAGTAAACTAATGAAAGCTCGTTTCTGACTTCCGTGTCCTCTACATTAATCACTATTTGTGTGCAATTTCTGTGCCTCAAATCCTCTAGGCTGTACCAGCTTTGGAGAATATAATGTGTGGCCATAACAGCAAAGTCACTTCATGTTGAAATACATGGAACCTCATATTGGCCTATCCTTAAAATGGTACCATCAAGTTCCCAAACTTCTTTTCTGGAAAAATGTTACTAAGGGAGCTTGCAGCCATTTTCTTTTTTGCTGTGATTTCTCATAGTTTCAGAAGGTTCAGCCCATGCTTGCTGAGTGCCACTGAGGCAGAAATGACATGGAGGAAGTTCACGGTGGAGGAAAGCTGCTAAGAGGGGAGCCAGGAAGAGCCAGACAGAGAAACATAACCTTCAAAGTCACCCCGGTGATCTACTTCCCCCAACACGGCCCAGCCATTTAGTGGCACATTCAGCTGTGAGTCCCCCGATGGATTAATCCACTGACGAGTGTGAGACCCCTGCCCCGAACATATGAAATACTGGGGGGGGGGCGGTTAATATAAACCATGATAGTTCCATCTCTACAGACAAAAATTGTACCTAAAGAATCTAAGCTTGCACTGAAACTGGGCTCTTAGGGGTGGCTTCATGGTATCTTTAATGCCCCACGTTGGCATCCTCATGCTGCTCCCAAGGCAGTCGTGGCATAGTCTTACGCAGCAGTCATGGCAAGCCTAGGGTTCCACCACAAACCCTGCATCAGCGATATATGCACTTCTTCATGATTTAAATTTTGAAATTTCTAGCCATCTTCTCCTAGCTTGACCTCCATACTTTGCTTTAATTAGAACTTCAAATCCCTCCCTGCACCATTTTGTCACAGTCTCTCACCACCTTCCCTCAGCATGTCCCTGTTACAAAGCTTATCTGCTATGAGTTATCTTAATAATGACTCCTGTGCTAAACCTTCAACTTCCTTGCCCATCTTCCCTTTCTTATTGCTCACTAAAGCCATTCCAAATTTGACTAAATGAAGCTGTTTGCCAACTCTGTGTACACAAGAAGGAGCTGAGTGGAAGTGGCTAAAGAAGCACCTAAAGGTACTATTCTCACCTAATATTTATGATCATCAACTTCAGAGGAGCTTTCAGTGCTACCTGGCAGCTCTGTTATTTTACCTAAAACTTTTTATCTTGCTTGCTTAGTAAACAGCAACTCTATTTCATAATTACTCAGGATTCTTATTCTGGTCATATTATTTTCTCCCACAGTCCTTACTTAAAGCTTCAGCAATTCTGGTCAATTCTACTTTTCTGCAGACTTAGTGTCCAGCCAGTTCTTACAATCGACTCTTGCCACAATCATCATTTCTTGCCTAGCTTATTGCAACAGTACACTAGACAGTTTTCTTGCCTCTACCTTTCACCCTAATACAAATTACTTTTTAGATCACCAAGAGTGAACCTGTAAAAACAAATAAGCTCAAGACCGATTTACTGTGAAACTAATGAAGCATGAGCTTCTAGATTTATCTTCTAGTATAAGTTGCTTTTAGGAATTGGAAAAAGTGTGTGCCCAAAGTCTGTGACATTTTAAAAAGTAAGATTCTTAAGTACTATTTCTTTTTCTTTTTTTTTTTTTTTTTTCTTTTTGGAGACAGGGTCTCGCTTTGTAGTTCAGGCTGGTCCTGAGCTCACTATGGTGCCCAGGCAAACCGCCGCGAACTCAGCAATCCTCCTGTCTCTGCCTCCCGAGTGCTGGGATTACAGGCGTGAGCCACCATGTCCGGCACTGTGGTATGTGGTGTTGATTGTTGGTGGGCGTGTCTCCACGCCCAGCATTATATGTGGTCACCGGGGATCGAACCCAGGTCCTTGCGCTTGCAAGGCAGGCGCCGGAACCACTGAGCTAACCCTCCGGCCCTTAAGTATTATTTCTTTAAAGTGAGTCCACATGTTATTATAACCAGAAACGAAGGCCCCATAAAAACAGAATCAAATCTACATCAGTGTCTACCTGTGCTGTCGCCTCTGTAGGCTAGAATCTTTCCTGAGGAGCCTCCTGGGGCCTTCTGTCTCTTCCTCTAAAGCCCTCTGCTCAGAGGTCACATTTCCAAGAAGAGAATTTCCCTGACCAAAGGACTTTAATTCTCTTTCTCATCCATCTTTTTTTCATCCTGTTATTTTTTCAAGTTCTTCTTCAAAGCCTTTATCAACTCTCACTTTTTTTCCCACAGTAGAATTTATATTCTCACCACTAGAATTTAATCTCTACTGTATATATTTATATTATATAATATATAATATATTATAATACATAATATGTTATGTATATATGACATATAGATATCAAGTATATTTATTGAAAGACTCAAACAAATATTGGAATACTGATACTTGGGTTTATCCCTCCAGTGAACAGGTTAACAGTGACTGTTCACACAAGGGTAGAAAACAGAGGAAAACAGCCAAGGCCCTTTCTGTGGTAAACGAATTCCTACAGGCAGAATGATGCTGCCAATTTCTGTAGTAAATAGTAAATAACTGATGCAGAGGTGAGGTCTGAAATGCTTGTGAGTTATTTTAATACTAGTGAAGTAATGTTTTCCCCCACTTGATACCCGTCATTTCCACAAAAGAACTTCATTTCTCCTACTTCTTGTTATTTAAGGGAAATGTTCACACTTACATTGGTTACATTTCAAGAGTATAATCCTACTTTAATGGCATCATGTACCTCAAGTATTAAATGAAGAGAATCTTTTTTATTTATTTGAAAGATGTATTTTAAGAGGAAAATTGTTGATTCCTTAATGTGAAAATAGGCATTTTCCCCCTCAGAATACACTGTAGAAAAGTATATGCGTCATCTTCTGATTTTTTTTGGTGGGGGGTTGTTTGTTTGTTTGTTTGAGACAGGGTCTCGCTTTGTAGTTCAGGCTGGCCCTGAGTTCACTATGAAGCCCAGGCAAACATCGAACTCAGCAATCCTCCAGCCTCTGCCTCTTGAGTGCTGGGATTATAGGTATGAGCCACCATGCCTGGTTCATCTTCTATTTTATTGGCAAATAAAAATAGTAATAACACTATGAATTTTTTGATACTTTAACTGCCTTCATATTTTCTGTTTCAAACACTCAAACTCAGTATTTTAGTTTCTAAGGGATTAGTATTATACTGCAGTTGTGGAAATAAATACAAATAAGTTAGCTTCTAAATAGAAATAAATTATTTATGTCAGCATTAATGAAAATTTGAATCAAAGTGATCCCAAATAACTAAGTTACTATCTAGCTCACTAGCTGCCTGGACCAGGTACAACGAGAAGGGACTGTCTGGCTAGAGTTACAATGATATTTTGGAGTGTGGAAATAGTTTTCGTGGTGATTGTGACAGTAAATACAATGTAGTAGGCACTTGTCAAAACTTTACAAATTGTACACCTAAACATGAGTGCATTTTATTGTTCTAAAATTATCCCTGAATAAAGTTGATTCAAAGGAAACAGTATATCATAACCTGAGTAGATGTTTAGTTACCAGAAGCAATTTCTCTGTCTGCAGAATGGAGAAAAATGATCACACAGTTTGAGAGTTTTCTGCTTAATGTTACTGACAAATTCTTCTTGATTACCAGGAAGATAGCCAACTGTCTAGTACTGTCCTATCATTCTGGAACTACTAGAAAATTACAATACTGTATTCTACAGTGTGAAATTTTTCAGATTTACAAAATATATGCCACCATTCCAAAGTTGAAGCCAATTTGATTTGTGAGGTGTCATCATGCCAAAATTTTAGTTGTATATTAAAATAAAATAAAATAAAATAAAATAAAATGTATGTGATGGTGGTCTAAAAATAAAGCTGATATAAAAGTAGCATACAGTTTTAAATTTAGAGAAAGGACTCAGGAAATTGTGGCTTAACTGAATTTGCCTAAGATACACATTTGCATCTAGCATAAAATTGAAATGAATCATATCCCCTTGAGGGCAGTTAATACTTGGTCAAAGTCCAACTCTCTGTCTTTGGAAAGAATTAAAGAGGATTTGGCAAAGAGAGGAAATCTGGCAAAAGAATTGGAAGAGCAACATGTAAGATGCAATATTCAGGAACACACTATCAGATATTGAGTTTACATAACTAGAAGTGGTGACAGAAACAGTAGAAACACCAATGATTCAGCTACAGGTTCAGGGCCAGTGAGATGGGGAATACTGTTTGAGTCACATTATTTTAGCATCCAAACAACATTTAGGAATGTCTGTTCCAATTCCCTCACTCACGAGGTAACATAGGGAAAGAGACATGTAAATGGTTTGCTGTTGGTTTCTAATAAGTGAAAGAATCCAGACCAATAACAAGATTTTTCTGAAGCCTCATTCAGTGATTTTTTTTTCATTATTGCTATGCTGGCTCTTAAAACAGTCCTTAAAAGAAAGGGACAAAGGTCACTATCTGACTAGAACAAGGGTTTAAATAGATATTTTGGAAGTCACAGTATTTGGTAACAATGCTACAACTTACCAAGACAAATGTCTTTTATTGACTGTAAAGAAATTATATTTTATTACTATAAAGTGAGAAATCACTAAAGGATTTTTTCATTCAAACTAATATTTAAAAGGAATATGAATCCATTTCATATGTTACAAAACAACATTTTATGTCACAATACGACAGAGAAATATAACCTGAAGCATCAAAAATTAATACTTTATACTTGAGCTAGAGTCCCCTAAAAGCAGGTGATATGAATTATTTAAGGGTAATTTCAATCTGAGAAAAATTCTCCAGCATCATTTTCTTTGGGGTATGCAGAAAGCTTGTCTGGTAATTCATTTTATAGTGAATTCAACTTTATAGTTCTATAGGTTAGTTTTCTATCTTACAGTATAAGCTCTTTCGTCAATCTGTTTTTATAGTTGGGTGGTACAGTACAGGATGACTATTCATCCTAGTGCTTATAACTTATTATAAATTATTATTATATTTAGTTATTACATGCTAAAAATTGAGGAAGGAACAAAGTGGAAGGCTCAACAAGTGTTCAAATGATATAAATTGTAAAACATAATTTAGAATAAGCAGTGTGTGAATTTGAGTGATTTCCACTTATTTCTTCCCAATGTATTAGATCAATTTCATGTCACTCATTTATTTTTAAAGATAATAATATTGTAAAGCACCATCTACATAGGTTGTTGATTAGTGCTCTATTATTATATTTTATTCTGAAAAGAAAAGGGGAAATTTGTGATGGGGTAGAAAGCTTTTCATGAAACAGTGGCTAGAGGTTAACATGCAAATCATTGACTATGCTTGTACTTGCCTGAGAGAGGGCAGCTGAGGGAAGATATTATAGGACAAAAGAGAGGAAAGTTAGAAGTAGTGTTTGTGCAAGAAGAAAATGGTAACTGGACTTGAAGGATTTGAGGCAAAACACAGAAGTGCGTGTTTACAAGCAGATCTGAAGCTTCAAGCAGCAGGACACCAAACAGAGAGATGAGAGTATAGGTTCCTGGGAGAAGTTTCACAGTACACAGGATTTAGCTGTTAAAGAGCAGCTTCTCCACTTTTATCTGCCTGGAACTTTTAGAATTTCAAATTTCTTTCTAAATGTTAGTTAACAAAGCACTGGTTCTATTGGCTTTTATAATGTTTTGGCTTGACTTTGTTCTTTTTCTCCTAAGGATAAATTAAATCATTTAATCAAGGCACATATTTCAAGTATTTATTTATTTATTTAGCTGGTCCCTTGCCAAATTTGAGAGAATCCATGTCACTGGAAAACCATAGAAAAGTAAATAAATTTGAGATCATGATACATCAACCTGACCCACTGGATCGTTTTTAAAGATTGACTATAATTATTAAAATGATTACCCAATCATGTGGTTTAGAGATCAGATATACCTGCTCCCACAGAACGTCTGAGAGTAATTATATAGAATTCAATATTTCAAGAGAAGAGAAATTAAGCACAAATGGCCAAGAGCATATTCTTTTTGCCAAGGTAGGATCCTTGTTCAATATTTTGTCATTTGGAAAACCTTTTTAATCAACTTTATCACAACATATATTAGCAACAGTGTATAAAATTATTTTCTCCCTATTGTGTTATGTCATGTCAGTATGTAAAAACAATAGAAGTTATTGAAGAACTCTATTATCTACCCAAAATTTTGGTGAAAATGAAAAAAATACCTGAGATAATCATCTTTGAAGCAGGAAAGCCATTTTGCTCATGGTTTCAGAGGGTTTAGTCCATGTTTGATTGCCTTAATTATTTTTGAGCCTGGGGTGAAGTAGTATGTCATGGAGGAGAGGATATGGTGGAGGAATTGCTCACTTTATAGATAACTATCATCCAAATATTTCATTTGGTGGCACTAAAGTGATTCCACAGTTACAGAAAATTACAGGGTCAAATGGAACCCCCTAATCCTAGTTTTTGAGGAATCTCCACACTGATCTCCATAGTGGTTGTATCAGTCTACATTCCCACCAACAGTGGAGAAGGGTTCCTTCTTCTCCACAGCCAGCATTTGTTGCTGGGTAGTTTTGAAATAGCAGCATTCTTTGTGGAGTGTGATGAAATCTTCATGTTGTTATCATCTTCATCTCTTGAATGACCAGTGACTTTGAGCATTTCTTCGTATGTTTTCAGCTGCTTTCACATCTTCTTCTGAAGTGTCTGTTCATTTCAGATCCCCATTGGATTTTTACATTGGAGGGGTTGATGTTTTTAAGTTCTTTATATATTTTAGATAGTAGCCCTTTATCTGAGGAACAGCTAGTAAATATTTTTCCTATAATGTTGGTTGACATATATATATATATATATATATATATATATATGTGTGTGTGTGTGTGTGTGTGTGTGTGTGTGTGTGTGTGTATTATCCTATAGTAATATATATATTTTAATTCTTCATTGGTACAATTTATATACATCTCATAATAACACATAACATCGGGGAAATTGTACCAATATAAGACAAAAGTCAATTCTCATTTTCACCCATATCCCACCCACCCACACCTCCCCAACCCCTATATACATGCTCTTTTATTTTCTGTCAGAATCATATTTATTCCTTCCCTTCATTACATTCCAACACCAAATTTCCTTTGGAAACTTCCCATTCTACAAAAACTGTCATACTTTCTAGAGCTCATTTGTATCTACACGTGCTCATATCAGACAAAAGATCCAGTATTTGCCTATCTATTGATTTCACTTATTAGTGCGTCCTCCAGGTGTATCCATTTGCACATAAATGAATCCATCTTGTTATTCTTTATGGCAGAATAATATTCCATTTTAGAAAAAAAAAAACACATCTTCTTTATCCACTCTCCAGTTGATGGACATTTGGGTTGTTTCGAAGATTGAGCTATCATGAACTGAGCTTCTATGAACAAGGGTGTACATCTGTCTTTCCAATGCGATTTTTAAAATTCTCTTGGGTTTATTCCTAGCAGAGGAATAGCAGGGTCAAATGGAACCTCTAGTCCTAGTTTTCTGAGAAATCTCCTCACGGATCTCCACAATGGTTGCACAAGTCTGCAATCCCACCAAGAGTGGAGAAGGGTTCCTTTCTCCTCACAACCTCACCAGCATTTGTTGTTGATTGATTTTGTAATTACAGCCATTCTTTGTGGAGTGAGATGAAATCTCAGTGTTGTTTTCATTTGCATCTCTCGAATGAACAGTGACGTTGAACATTTCTTCATATGCTTCTTAGCTGCTTTCACTTCTGCCTCTGAGAACTGTCTGTTCATTTCAGATGCCCATTTTTGAATTGGGTCTTTGAACTTGGGGAGGCTGATCTGTTTAAGGTCTTTATATATTGTAGATAATAGCCCTTTGTCTGATACACAGCTAGTAAAGATTTTTTCCCATGTTGTTGGTTGTCTTTTAGCAGTGCCAGTGACTTCTTTTGCTGTGCAGAAGCTTTTCAGTAGGATGAGATCCCATTTGTTGACACTTTCTGCTAGTTCTTGTGCTATAGAGGTGTTATTCATAAAGTGTCTGCCTAAGCCAATGTCTCCAAGAGTTTTGCCTAACCTGTTTTCCAGCAGGATTTTTGTTTTTGTTTTAATGTTTAAGTCTCATACTCATTGTGAATTTAGTTTTGTGCATGGTGAAAGAGATAGCTCTAGCTTTAGTTTTTGGCAGGTTAAAGCCCAGTTTTTCCAGCACCATTTGTTAAACAGGCTGTCTTTCCTCCGCTGAGTGTGTTTGGCACTTTTGTCAAAGATAAGGTGGCTTAGTGTATCCGGGGATGTTTCTGGGTCTTCTAATCTATTCCACTGGTCCTCAGGTCTGTTACTTTGCCAGTACCATGAAGTTTTTATCACAGTGGCTTTATAGTAGAGTTTTAAATTGGGGATTGTAACACCCCCTGCCATGTCATGGTTGCTTAGAATTGTTGTTGCTGTTCTAGGTTTCTTGTGGTTCCAGATGAATTTTTGTATTATT
Source organism: Thryonomys swinderianus (assembly GCA_004025085.1). Classification (NCBI taxonomy): domain Eukaryota; kingdom Metazoa; phylum Chordata; class Mammalia; order Rodentia; family Thryonomyidae; genus Thryonomys; species Thryonomys swinderianus. The sequence continues at coordinate 15,018 of PVIC010043939.1, forward strand.
TTCTCTAGCTCTGTGAAGTATAGCGTTGGAATTTCAATTGGAATTGCATTGAATCTGTATAGTAGTTGTGGGAGTATAGCCATTTTGACGATGTTGGTTCTCTCTACCCAGGAACAAGGGATGTCTTTCCACTTTCTGATCTCCTTTTCTATCTCGTTTTTCAGAGTCCTATAGAATTCTACAAAACTTTTTTTTTTTTTTTT
>PVIC010043940.1:0-15218 GCA_004025085.1 Thryonomys swinderianus
CTTTCTTTCTTTCTTTCTTTCTTTTTTTCTTTCTTTCTTTCTTTCTTCCTTCTTTCCTTTCTTTCTTTCTTTCTTTCTTTCTTTCTTTCTTTCTTTCTTTCTTTCTTTCTTTCTTTCTTTCTTTCTTTCTTTCTTCCTTCCTTCCTTCCTTCCTTCCTTCCTTCCTTCCTTCCTTCCTTCCTTTCTTTCTTCCTTTCTTTCTTTCTTCCTTTCTTTCTTCTCTCTCTTTTTCTTCCTTCCTTCCTTTCTTGACACAGGGTCTCACTTTGTAGTTTAGGCTGGGTCCGAACTCACTATGTAGCCCAGACAAACCTCAAACTCACAGCAATCCTCCTACTTATGCCTTTGGAGTGCTGGAATTACAGGTGTGATCACTACACCTGGCATTGTTGTATTTGATATCTGTGACAGAATTTGCTTACACATCATGATCACACACAACATTGAGAATTTGTACCAGTATATGACATTACTTAATTCTCATTTTTTCCCATTCCCCCACCCAACCTAAACCCCATCCCTATATACATAAGCTTTGTTCCTTTTTTACCATAACATTTTTCCTTTCCCCTCGTTATTTACCCCTAAGCCCCATTTCCCTTTGAATATTTACTATTTTATAATATCTATCAGGCATTCTAAAACTCATTTACACCTTCAGTTTCTTATACCAGAGAAAAGATATGATACATACACATCTGTTACCTATTTATTTCACTTATGAGCATGCCCTCAAGGTACGTCCATTTGAGTATAAATGACTCAAACTTATCATTCTTTATGACAGAGTAATACTCCATTTTATTAAAAAAACCCCACATCTTCTTTATCCAATCCAGAGTTGATGGGCCTTTGGGTTGTTTCCAAGATTTAGCTATCACTAACTGAGCTGATCTAAACATAGGTGCACATATGTCACTGTGGTATTAATTTTATAACTCTTTCATGTATAAGCCTAGCAGGGGAATTGTAAGGTCAAATGGAGTAAAAAGAAACTGGGACTTTGAGATATTTTGAAAACAGTTGTGTTATAGAAGTCAATGAATTTGGACAAATATACAGCATTTTTTGTGAAGCTAAGTAGAATGTGTTAGACAGAAATAGATTTGGGAATAAGACAAAGGGAGGTTTTTTTTTTTTGTGTGTGTGTGTTTGTATCTTTGTGTGCATGTTCATGAGCTTGTGTTTGTGTGATTTTGGTGTTTTAAATGTCAGATTATTGAGAGTTCTATGTGTTTAGGAAAAATAGCCCCAAAAAGGAAAGACATTGACAACCCAAGAAAGGACATGGAATCAGTGTGACTGAACATCTGTGTGATCCTCATAAATATGTGTCTGAATGAATACCATACACTCAGATTAAAAGATGAATAAAAGTATTATTTCATTTTTATATCTAGTAAAAGTACTTACAACATAGAGCCTCAAGTATTTAGATGCATCTAGTCCTTCTGAATAGACCACAAAAATTTTCTGCATGATGAATGGATTGCTGATTGCCTGGTTGGACAAAATACATTTCTTGTTGTGAGGTATCAGGTATGATAATATTTATTGCAAATATGGTGGGATACTTTAGGAATTTACCAATGATTGAAAAGGGCATTGACACGTATAACAGTGTAGATGAGGAAAGAAATAAAAATCTAGGTAAGAATCAAAGGAATTAAATGAAAATTTGATGTTTTAAATTCAGTTAATATAAACCCATAAGTAGGCTAGATGTGGTAGAACCTATTTTAAAAAGTTCACACAAGGTCTTGTTGCAAGGATGTAATTTGTTTAGTATACTTGAAATCCTTATTTTAAACTTTGAATGTTATTGAAAACAGCTCACACACATCATATAAATGTTGCTCTCTTTTTTCATTTACAGTTGCCAACTGTCCATTGGTGATCATTTTATTTTCCATGTTACTTTTTAGAGTCTGTACTCTCAGCTCTGGGAATTCTTCCCTATATGAACATTTTGTCTATCAGCTCAATTCAAGAAATTTGAAAATTATCAATTCTTCATGAAGCTCATCTTCTTTTTGCTACTAATGAATGTAAACACATACATAAGCTGTGGCTCCAAGGACAAGGAAGTAGTTCGAGCAAGCGCCCAGTCTCAAAAGGGGCAAGTGTTATGAACTTCATGAGGTCTCCCCTTGAAACCTTGCTACTCCAGGATAATACCTCCTTGTTGGCTTCTCCTTTGCACTTTGAATGCCTTTTATTTAGAGAAGTAAGTGTAAGAGTTTAGAGGCATCTGGCTCACAAGCTTCTGGCAAAAGCTTGACCTAAAATGTAAGTTCTGCCCTTTGTTTTGTGGGTCACTTGCTTCAGACTGTGCTGTCCCAGAGGGTTTGTCATTTTAAAGGCCACCAGTGAGACTGTCCTTTCATAATGATTTTCTTTTCTTTTTTTCTGCTACAGCCTCAATAGAGAGGCCATTCATGTGGTCTGGATTAGAGATTATCCTTTTGTGATAATCATGTCATGCTTTCTGTGCACTTTTCAGTTAAGAAAAATGAATGAGTGTGAATCCTTTAATCATGGTCATTCTGTTATAATCATTCAGCCATAAACATGTTGTTGTTAAATGTTTTTCTTCATGGCATTATTACCTGGAACAGGTAGTTCTCTGTCACTACTCTGTGGACCCTCTTTTGCCATGGTCCTTTTGCTTTGGAGCCAGCTGAACATGGACTGAAACCTGTAAATTATGTATCAAATTAAAGCTCTTCTTTAAATCGTAAAATTGTCAAGTATTTTGTGCCAGGAACAGAAAAGTGACCCATACCAGGAGCAATCATTTCACAGCATAGTGGTTCTGAAGGTGAGCTCCAGGGGAATCCTTCAACACATAAGTCAATCAAAAACATGAATTTCATGACTTCCTTGACTTGAGCTAATTGCACCCTCTTTATATCAAATATGAAGTCCTCATATTGTACTAATTGCATCCTTTTTAAAAAGAAGCCCTTGAGGCAATTTTATCTGTTTTAACATAGCTCATATTTCATTGTGTATTTTGTAAATTTGTCCAGAACCATCTTTGTATTAGAGGACACTGCTAACCCTACAGGACTGTTACCCTATCAACTCATTCCCAGACAAAATAACTACTTGACAGGTTATTAATCATGCATAACTTGAAAGTAGAACAAACCAAAAGATATTTGTGATGCTTGCTTATTTCCACTAAACAATATTTTCCTCATACATATGTTTTTCTAACTGCTGTTTATTTTGTACATATTTTAGAAATATTTCTGCCATTTGGAAGAAGGTTGAAAAATATTTCTCAGATTAAGATACATGAACCTAAGATAGAATCTTTAATTGAAAGAGTAGAGGAAGAAAGAGATATTTGGGTTAAACTTGACTACTTACAAAATTGCTGCTTCTTTTGCTTTGATTTAATACTCAAAATTCTGAAATTTGTGTTACTCTTGGAAAGTAATAGAAGTTAGAAATTAACAAGTGTGGAGAAGGACATGGAGAAAACTGTTAGGAAAAGTATAAAATTATGCAGTCACTATGAAAAGCTTTGTAGTTTTTCGGAGTTAAACAGAATTGTTGGGTTGGTCCTTTAGAAATGGCTTGCTAGTCAAAAGTATTCCAGGTCCTTATTGGTTGAATAAAACACTGGATGAAACAAACCAAAAATGGATAATTATTAGATAAATTTATTTGAAAAGTGAAAGGTGAAGGGGTAAAGGAAAAACTAGTTTTGTAGAGCAAACTTGGGCTGAATAAAGAGAGAAAAGAATAAAAGCAAAAATAAAAGTGCACCCTGCAGAGGGTGGGCTACTGGGTTGAGTCATGATATGGGGCTTCTCATGGCATTTTGTCTGTTTTATGCCATCCACATCTCATGGAAACCCATAAGAAGTTCTACACATGAGATCCAGAGAATTATTTGGTGCTGCCTTGGGATCTTGTGCTTGACAGGTCCCATATAGCTTTGCCATGCCCTATTTCCTATATCAGAGTGACCATATAGGTGATCCAGGAATTCCACTCCTAAGCATATTTCCAAAAAAATTGAATATGGGTACAGTGGGTCCTTTACTTAAGAACTCAGTTCATTCCCAATGGCTTATTGTAACTCAAGTTGGTCAAATGATGGCTCAGGCTCCTTCCTCTTTATAGTTTTCAAAGTCTCTCTTGTAGTACAAGAAGATCTCAGTGTCCTTGGAGAGACATTGGCCCAGGATTTCTCAGTTAACTCCACACAAAAAAGGATGTTGTAATGTTCTTTGACTGGCATTTGGGTTGTAACATAAGACTTGTTGTAAGTCAAAACTAAAATTCTATTTAGAATCCAAGTTGTTTGTATATCAGGCCAGTCATAACTTGAGGGTTCACTATACTAGAGCAAATATTTATCCAGAAATCTTCATAGTGGTACTGTTCATAACAGGCAAAGTCAGGATCAACCAAAGTGGTCATTAAGTGAATGGGTAGCAATGACAAAAATGTACATACTATGGAATATTATTCAGCAACAAAAAGGAATGAAGTGTCTATACATACTACACTGTGGATGAATCTTGAAAACACTGGATTAAGTTAAATAAGCCAGAAACAAAAGGTTATATATTATTCATTTTTATGAAATATCCAGAATTGGTACATTCCAAAATTCAGAAAGCAGATTGGTGGTTGCCAGGTGCTGGGAGAAGGAAGGAGTTGGTAGTGCTTTCTTGTTGAGTATAGCATTTTCTTTTGTGTTGGTGAAATGTTTTAGAACTTGATGGGGATGGTACTTGCACAATACTGTGAAGGTTCTAAATGCAATTATGCACTTTTACATGGTTAGTTCTATGTTGTGTGAATTTAACCTCAATAAAAAATACTGTTGTAAACTGCAGGCAAAATAAAGGATGGTAACATAGAGTTTGATTTGAATTATTATGACCAACAATGAAATTAAAATTAAACTACTGGGATCACTCTTTTGTTATTTGGTATAACTACACTGAATCAGTGATTGTTACAGAAGTAGAAGCTTAATTTAAAAAATTACCACAGTTACAAAGTTGAGAGATGGCTTAAACTTTGAGATATGATCAGTAGACACTTAGGATTTAATCCATTTTCTGTTTATTTAATAGACATATAGCACTTAAAACTTATTAGGCACAGTAACTTGGTAAGTGATTATGTTTTTTAATAATTTGAGTTTATTGCTACATTTAGTAGTATGTTATCATCACATTCCTCACTGGGAATTTGTACCTGTATATGGTACATCTCAGTTCTTATTATTTTCCATTTCCCTGTCCTCTCCCTTCAATCCCTCACTCTCCCTGTGTATGTTTTATTTTCACTTTTTACCATCAAATTTTTTCATTCCTTTCTTTGCTTTCCCTTCCCCCCAGTTTCCCTTTCCCTTTTTACATCCAATTTCACATAACTTATCATACATTTTGGATCTCATTTACACCTTCAGTTTCTCACACTAGAGCAATGATAAAGCATTTACACATCTGTGTATTATTTATTTCACTTATGCATATGTCCTCAGTGTGCATTCATTTGGCAAAATGTCTCTTATTTATCACTCCTTATGGCTGAGTAATACTCCATTTAATTAAAAAAGCATCTTTTTTATTCAGTGTCTGGTTGATGGGCTATTTCCAAGATTTAGCTGTTACAAACTGTGCTGCTATGAACATAGGTGCACATATGTTGCTGTGGTATGATGCTTTTAATTTTTTCTTGAATAGATGCAGGAGGGAAATAGCAAGATCAAATGGGACCTCTAATCCTAGTTTTTTGAGGACTATCCACACATTTCCATAGTGGTCGCACCAGTTTATATTCCCACCAACAGTGAATATAAAACACCAGTTTTTATTTTCCTCACAGCCCTGCCAGCGTTTGTTGTTGGTTTTCTTTCTTTCTTTCTCTTTCTTTTTTTACCCCTAAACCCCATTTTCCTTTGAATATTTACTATTTCACAGTATCAATCATGCATTCTAGAACTCATTTATAACTTCACTTTTTCATACCAGAGAAAAGATACAATATTTACCCAGCTGTGACCTATTTATTTAACTTATGAGTATGTCCTTAAGGTACATCCATTTGAGTATAAATGACTCAACCCCATCTTTCTTTATGGCAGAGTAGTACTCCATTTTATAAAAAAAACCCCATATTCCATATTTTCTTTATCCAGTCTAGAGTTGATGTCAGATTCTCACTTTTGAATTAGGTCTTTAAAGTTGGGGTGTCTGATTTTAAGAATTCTTTATGTATTCTAAATAGTAGACCTTTGTCTGAGGAAGAGTTGGTAACATTTTTCCTCCATATTATAGATTGTTTTTTTTTTTACTTTGTTGGTGGTTTCTCTTGTTGTGCAGAAACCTTTTAATAATATGAGATCCTACACCAACGTCTCCAAGAGTCCTACCTAACCTGTTTTCCACTAAGTTTAGTGTTTCCATTTTTTAAATTGAATTCTTTATTGGTACATTTTATATACACATCATGATCACATTCAACATTGAGAATTTGTACCAGTATATGTCATGATTTAATTCCCATTTTTTCTATTCCCCTACTCACCCTACAACCCTCTACCTGCATATACATATGCTTTATTTCCATTTTTTTTTTTTTGGACAGGGTCTCGCTTTGTAGTTCAGGCTGGCCCTGAGTTCATTATATAGCCCATGCAAGCCTCCAACTCAGCAATCCTCCTGCCTCTGTCTCCTGAGTGCTGGGATTACAGGCGTGAGCCACCATGCCTGGCATTTCCTTTTAACATCTAGATCTTTAATCTACTTTGATTTCAGTTTAGTGGATGATGAAAGACATAGATCTAGCTTTAATTTTTGGTAAGTTGAAACCCAGTTTTTCCAGTACTTTTTATCAAAGAGGCTTTCTTCCATTGAGGGTGTTTGGCTCCTTTGTCAAAGATGAGGTGGTTTAGTATCTACATCTTCTAGTCTGTTCCATTGATCTCTGCACCTGTTTCTTTGCTTTTTTTTTAAAATCATAATGGCTTTGTAGTACAATTTGATGGGGATTGTGATATAGCCTGCCATGCCTTTGTTGCTTTGAGTTGCTTTTGCTAGTCTAGTTTTTTTTTGATTCTGGATGAATTTTTGTATTATTTTGTGTAGTGTGAAATAGACTGCTGTGATTTCAATCAGTTGTGCATTGAATCTATATATTCGTTTTGGGTATATAGTCATTTTGTCAGTACTGGTTCTTCCTACCCAATAAAAAGGGATGTCTTTCCATTTTTTGTGATCTTCTTTGATATCCTTTTTCAGAGTAGAGGTCTTTCACTTGCTTTGTTAGATTGATTCTTCAATATCTCATTTTTTTTTTTGGATTCTACTGTGAAATGAACTGTTTCTCCAATTTCTCTCTCAGTGAGTCTGTTATTCATGTATAGGAAGGCTATTGATTTTTGAATGTATCTAGGGCTCTACTGGATCTGGTGATTAAGTCCACAGTCTTTAGGCCGAGTTTTGGGGATCTTCTACATAGAGCAACATGTCATCAGTGAATAGTGACAGTTTAACTTTCTTACCTTTATTACTATTATTTCATTTTTAAACTAATTGCTGTGGCTAATGTTTCCAAAAAGATATTGAATAAGAGTGGTGTTCCTGATTTTAGTGTGAAAAGTTTCAGTTTTTGACTGTTTAGTATAAACAAGCGAGACAGGGTCTCACTTTTGTAGTTCAGGCTGGCCCCAAGCTCACTTTGTAGCTCAGGCAAACCTTGAACTCAGCAATCCTTCTGCCTCTGCCTCCCAAGTGCTGGGATTACAGGCATGAGCCACCATGTCTGACATTGTTATATGGGGTACTGATTGCTGGTGGGCATGAGTCACCTCACCTGGTATTATTGCATGTAGATATGGGGGATTGAACTCTGGACCTTGTGCTTGCTAGGTAGGTGCCTGAACCGCTGAGCTAAATATCTAGCTGGCTATTGGTTTTTTATAAATAGCTTTTATCAGGTTGGGATATAGACCATCTATTCCTACTTTCTGTAGGGTTTTGATCATGAATGGATGTTGAATTTTGTTTAATGCATTTTCTGCCTCTCGAGATGATCATATGGGTTTTGTTCTTGAGTCTGTTAATAAAGTGTATTACATTGATAAATTTGCATGTGTTTAACCATCCTTGCATCCCTGGGATGAATCCAACTTGGTCAGGGTGTATGATCTCCTTGATAATTCTCTGTATTGTTTACCAGTTTCTTATTGAGGATTTTTTCATCTACACTCATTAGAGAGATTGGCCTGTAGTTCTCTTTTTTGGTTTGGTCTTTCTTTTTGGAATCAAGGTAATAGTTGCTTTGAGAAATGAATGGGAGTTTGCATCCTTTTGAATTTCTTGAAGAATTTGAAAAGTAGTGGCATTATCCTTCCCTAAATTTCTTGTAGAAGTCATGAGTGAAGCCATCAGGACCACCACTTTTCCTTGTTCGTAGGTTTTTAATTGCATTTTGTTTTATTGATTGATATTGGGGTGTTTAGAATTTTCACATCTTCATTCAACTTTGGTAGCACATATGTGTCTATGAACCTGTCCATTTCTTCTTTGTTTTATTGACTATCCTCTGGATTTCTGTTGGATTTGTAGTGGTTTCACATTTTCATTCATTATTGCATGAATTTGGGGCTTTTCCTTCCTTTCTTTGATAAGGTTGGCTAAGGGTTTGTCAATATTGTTTATTCTTTTAAAGAACCAACTCTTTGATTCATTGATTTTTTTGTATTTTTTTAGTCTCCATTGCATTAATTTTTGCTGTGATCCTTATAATTTCCTCCCTTGTATGAGCTTTGGGTTCATCTTGCTCTTCTTTTTTTAGGAGGTTAAGGTTCATCATTAGATTGTTTATTTGAGCTCACCGTGTTTTCCTGTATGGACATTCACTGCTATGAATTTCCTTCATAGTATTGCTTTCATTGTGTCCCACAGATTCCTTTATGTTGTACTGACATTATCATATAATTGCAGAAACTCTCTAATTTCTTCTCTGACCCACTGGTTGTTCAAGAGAGTGTTACTGAGTTTCCTTGTGTTTTTGAAGTTCTTGTGGCTGCTTTTGCTATTGATCTCTAATTGCAAGGAAGTATGGTCTGACAGTATGCAATGGATAACTTCAATTCCTTTGCATTTAATTAAACACATTCTATGAACCAGCATGTGATCATTTTGGAGAATGACCCATGTGCATCTGAGAAGAATGCATTTTTTAAATTATATGGGGCAGAATACTCTGTAAATGTGTATTAAGTCAATTTTTAAGAAATTTGGTTCAGTTCTAGCACTTCATGGTTGATTTTCTGTCTAGTTGTGACAGAGAGGTATTGAGATTCCCCACTATTATTGTACAAGTGTTTATTTGGCTTTTCATGTCCATTAACATTTGTTTTATGTAGTTGGGTGCCCTAGCATTTTGTGCTTACGTATTTATGAATGCCATCTCTTCCTCTTGGATTGTTCCCTATACAAGGATGTAGTGACTTCTTTTGTTACTCTTAATTAGTTTTGGTTTCAAACCTACTTTGTCTGCAAATCAGTAACCACTGTTGCTTGTTATGAGTTCCTTGCACATGGAGAATTGTTTTCCATCCTTTACTTTCAGTCTATGTATTTCTTTTTTTAATTAAATGTGTTTCTTGAATATATCATATTCTTGGATCTTGCTTTTTCACCCATTCTTCCAGTCTATTTCTTTTAATTGGTAAATTGGGGCCATTATCAATGATGGTTATAACTGATATGTCTTGACTTATCCTTATCACGATGTTTTCCTACTATTGGTTCTTTCATTATTATTATTTTAAAAAATTTCTTCCCTTCATTTAATTTATTGACTTGTCTAATGGCTTCACTCTGTTGTTCTTCATGGAGTTGTGATCCTCTTTGTCTTTTTTTAGGATATTGTTTAGAATTTCTTGATGTTCTGGGTTTGGTATTCATGGGGCTTTTGAGATATTCTTTGTCATGGAAGTATCTTATTTCCCCATTATTATTGAAAGATAATTTTGCAGTATACATCAATCTAGGTTGGAGGTTGTTTTCTTTTATGGTTTGAAATATTTCACTCCAGGCTTTCCTTGGCTTGAAGCTTTGTGTTGAGAAGTCTGCTGTGATTTTGATGGGTTTTCCTTTGTATGTGACTTGGTTCTTTTCTCTACCTGCTTTTATTTTTATTTTTATTTTTACCAGGTATCAAACTCAGGACCTTGCACTTTGGAGGAAGGCATCAGAACACTAAGCTAAATTACTGGCTCTCTAACTGCTTTCAAAATTTTTAGTAATGAGGGGAATGAATAAATAAGATTTGGAAAGAAAAAGAAAGAACATGTATATGGGGGTGGGGGGTTTTGGAATGGATAGGGATATGGGTAAAAATGAGAATTAACTTGTGTCATATACTGGTACAAATTCTCCAATGTTGAGCATGGTTGTGAGCTGTATATAAAATGTACCAATAAAATAAAGAATTCAATTAAAAATAAAAACAATAAAAACAATTTGTTCTTCTCTTTAATTTCTGTTATCTTGACTATTATGTGCCTAGGTGTTTTTTTTTTTAATCATGGCTAGTTGGAGTCCTATGTGCCTTACTTATCTGTATGTCAAATTCTTTTCTCCTAGTTGATAAATTTTCTCTCTCTCTCTTTCTTTCTTTCACTTTGTAGTTCAGACTGGCCCTGAACTCACTATGTAACGCATAGCCCAGACTAACCTCAATCTTACAGCATTCCTCCTGCTTCTGCCTCTCAAGGGTTGGGATTATAGGCATGAGCCACCATGCTCAGCTTTGTGGTACATGGTACCAGGGATTGAATTTGGTTTTACCTTGTGCTTGCCAGACAGACGCTAAAACACTGATCCAAATTCCCAGCCCGAGAGAGATTTTCTACCATTACATCTGAGAGCAGTTTTCTTGTTATGTCACTTACACTATCTCCTATTTCATCCTTTAATCTGATCAGTCTTATGTTATTCTTCTTTGCATCATATATCAGCTGCTGGACTGATTTCGCATGGTTCTGTAGTATTGTTAAGAAATCTTTCCTTTCTGGTGGTCATTAACTGCAATCCTATTTTCTATGTCTGAGATTCTGCCTTTGCATTCACTAGCTGTACTGTGTAAACTTTCAATGGAATTTTTAGTGTCTTTGATTTGCATTTGAATCTTTTTGTTGGATTGCATTTGTTTCCTATGCTGGATTCCATCATGTTCTTGATGTCCTCTGTTTTTTTTTTAATCTGTGTCTTTCACCATGATCATTATCTCTGATATCTGACAGATTATTTCTTTTTTTAATTGAATTCTTTATTGGTACAATTTATATACATCTCAAAATCACATATAACATTGGGGAATTTGTATCAGTATATGACAAAAGTTAATTCTCATTTTTACCCATATCCCTACCCACCCACACCTCCTCACCCCCTTTATACATGCTCTTTTATTTTCTTTCTGTATCATATTTATTCCTTCCCCTCATCACATTCCCACACCAAATTTTCTATGGAAATTTCCCACTCTATAAAAGCTGTCCTACTTTCTAGAGCTCATTTGCATCTAAAGGTGATCATGCCAAAGGGAAGATCCGGAATTTGTCTATCTGTGATCTATTGATTTCATTTATTAGTATATCCTCCAGGTGTCTCCATTTGCACCTAAATGGATCGATCATTCTTTATGGCAGAGTAATACTCCATTTTACAGAAAAACCACATCTTCTTTATCCACTCTCCAATTGATGGACATTTGGGTTGTTTACAAGATTGAGCTATCACGAACTGAGCTGCTATGAACAATGGTGTACATCTGTCTTTCCAATGTGAATTTTTAAATTCTTTTGGGTATATTCCTAGCAGGGAGATAGCCGGGTCAAATGGGACCCCTAGTCCTAGTTTTCTGAGAAATCTCCACACGGATCTCCACAATGGTTGCACAAGTCTGCAATCCCACTAACAGTGGAGAAGGGTTCCTTTCTCCCCACAGCCATGCCAGCATTTATTGTTGGTTAATTTTGTGATCGCGGCCATTCTTTGTGGAGTGAGATGAAATCTCAATGTTGTTTTCATTTGCATCTCTTGAAAGACCAGTGATGTGGAACATTTCTTCATATGTTTCTTGGCTGCTTTGACTTCTGCCTCTGAGAAGTGTCTGTTCATTTCAGCTGCCCATTTTTGAATTGGGTCTTTAAACTTGGGGAGGCTGATCTGTTTGAGTTCTTTATATATTGTAGATAATAGCCCTTTGTCTGATAAACAGCTAGTAAAGATTTTTTCCCATGTTGTTGGTTGTCTTTTAGCAGTGCCAGCGACTTCTTCTGTTGTGCAAAACTACTATACAGATTCAGTGCAATTCCAATTGAAATTCCAACGTTATACTTCACAGAGCTAGAGAAAATAATACAAAAATTCATCTGGAACCACAAGAAACCTAGAATAGCAAAAGCAATTCTAAGAAACCATGACATGGCAAGGGGGTATTACAATCCCCAATTTAAAACTCTACTATAAAGCCGCTGTGATAAAAACTGCATGGTACTGGCAAAGTAACAGACCCGAGGACCAGTGGAATAGATTAGAAGACCTAGAAACAACTCCAGACACAATAAGCCACCTTATCTTTGACAAAGAAGCCAAACATCCCCAGTGGAAGAAAGACAGCCTCTTTAACAAATGTTGCTGGAAAAACTGGGTTTTAGCCCGCCAAAAGCTAAAGCTAGACCTATCTCTTTCACCATGCACAAAACTAAACTCACAGTGGATACGAGACTTAAACATTAAAACAGAAACAATAAGCCTGCTGGAAAACAGGCTAGGTAAAACTCTTGAAGATAATGGCTTAGGCAGAGACTTTATGAATAAAACCTCTATAGCACAAGAACTAGCAGAAAGAATCAACAAATGGGATCTCATTCTACTGACAGATTATTTCTTTTTCTTTTTTTTTTGCTTTTTGAGACAGGGTCTCGCTTTGTAGTTCAGGCTGGCCCTGAGCTCACTATGGTGCCCAGGCAAGCCGCCGCGAACTCAGCAATCCTCCTGTCTCTGCCTCCCGAGTGCTGGGATTACAGGCGTGAGCCACCACGTCCCGCATTGTGGTATGCGGTGTTGATTGTTGGTGGGTGTGTCTCCACACCTAGCATTATATGTGGTTACCAGGAATCGAACTCAGGACCTTGCGCTTGTGAGGCAGGTGCCGGAACCACTGAGCTAACCCTCCGGCCCCTGACAGATTATTTCTAATTTTATTTTTTCCAGGTCCTCTTTTTGTTGCCAGTTCAGGGAGTCCAGGTGGTTGAGTTTCAATTTGGTCCATCTCATTGCTCCCTAAATTTTCCTTTGGTGATCTGGAATTCTGGGTTTGGGCCTTCTCATTTCTATTTTCTTTGGTGTTGTAGTTGTTTTTGGTTTAATTCCTGGGTTGCTGCCTGAAAAATGCCTATTACAATTATCTTTCTGTTAATATGTAGAATTCTTAAGGAATGTCTGCTTCCTGGATCATCTTCATGGTAATTGCCCTTAGCCCTTGAGTGTGTAATGGCCTTTAGGCAATCTCAGTTCTAGAACACCAGGAACACCTGAGCAGAACAATCACCAAAGCAGCCACTGTGGCCTTGTGGTCTTTATTACAGAGTCTTCCTTCACTTCAGTGGGCTTCAGTTTTCATGGAGAAACCTCAGTGAGACTTTTTATTTGCTGTTCACTATTGCTATATTTTTCTGGAGCTTCACCTTAATGGCCCTGAGGGGCTGTGTTGTGCTGATTCAGATTTCTGAAGGGCCAGGCTGGCTTTCTGCAGCTGAAGGTGGAGTTGCTTTGCCTCCTCCCTGTGCAAGGAGCCCAAGAGAACTGCTGGGTTCATGGGTGGTAGAAGTTGCAATGAAATTGCTGTCCTTTACAAATGTCCCAGCCAAACTGCCAAGCCCACTTACTGTGTGATGAACCAGGGCACTGTTGCTGGTCCTTCTCCTTTTAGGATGGTCCCACTAGATGTCTGGACCAACACTGTACACAGATTAGGGCAAGGTCTGAATGTCTCAGCCTAAATCCTGGGCCTACTCACTGTGAAACACACTGGAGCAAAGTTGCTAACCTTCCTCTTTACATGATGGTCCAGATGGTAAGTGATTATTTATTTTATTTGTTTTTAGTTTTTTTGAGACAGGGTCTCTCTTTGTAGTTCAGGCTGACTCTGAGCTCACTATGTAGCCCAAATTAGCTTTGAACTCACATAAGTGAATATTTTTAATAGTAAATTACTAGAGTAATATCTTTGGTGCCCTGGTACAGTGTGTGGCACTTAGTAAAAACTAAGTGGATATTGTTTAATGATTAGATGATAATTTTCCAAGTTGCTCTCATTGCCTTAATTTCTCTGCTCAGATTTCTCTAGATTTTTGGTATCTTATGCCCGTGTTTGGGTTCTCTTAGAGACAGAATGTATGATTAAGAGTAGGACAAGTAAGTTACTTGGGAGAGGAACCCAAGAGTCAGAAGTGAATAAGTTTAGAGAAATGCTTTTGGGAAAGAGAAGGAGCCTGTACCGTGAGAAGCTGAGGGTGTGGCAGTCACAGCACCAGAATTATATAAGAACCTCAGAGAAACACATGGAATGCCTTCTAGGATCTGAAGTGGTAGTGGTTGTGGTCATTTGGATGCTCACATCCCCCTTGAATTGAGTAGGTTTCTTACCTGCACTGAGCTCCAGGACTGTGATTTTGTGGGTCTGAGCAAGGTCCTGGACCTCAAAAAGGCCTTGGTAGATGGGAAGAATATATGCTTAAGATAGGACATTGGAAGCTGTATAGACTAGTTCATTTCGACTGCAGCTGGAATCAGAAATGGGCCATGAGGATGAAATGTGGAACAGCAGAAGTATCTGCTGTGACTGATGAACTTAACTTGTCATCTAATGAGCATTTAAAAATGTTAGTCCATGAGTCTGTTAATATAGTGTATTACATTGATTGATTTACGTATGTTGAACCAGCCTTGCATCCCTGGGATAAATCCGACTTGATCAGGGTGTATGATTTTCTTAATAACTCTCTGTATTCTGTTTGCAAGTATCTTATTGAGGATTTTTGCATCAATGTTCATTAGAGAGATTGGCCTGTAGTTTTCTTTTTTGGTGGATCTTTCCCTGCCTTTGGAATCAAGGTGATGGTTGCTTCAAGGAATGATTTGGGGAGTACTGCTTCCCTT
>PVIC010043942.1:0-15216 GCA_004025085.1 Thryonomys swinderianus
TGCCGCCCAGCGCGGGCGCGCGCTCCAGGTGCAGCCGGCCGGCGGCGTCGGCGCGGTAGCGCGCGTGGGCCCGGAAGAGCGCGCCCTTCTCGTCGCGCAGGGACGCGCGCAGCGTGACGGGCTGCTCGGGGGCCAGGCCGCGCACGGCGATGCGCAGCGGCTCGTCGCACAGGCTGCGGCCCGCGGGCTCCACGATCAGGGCCGCTGACATCTTGATTTGTGTATAAAGGGATTTGCCTGCTTAGTGTAGTCCAGGCCTGGGGGCTGAAGTGGGCCTCGTGGTCAAGAAGGCGTGGCTCAACCCCTGGCTCCTCTCTGATTGGCTGAGGTCCTCTAGAGATTGTGGTACGCAGTAATTGTCCTGGCATCTCTGTTAAGGAGTAATGATTAATCTGAAGTTTAGAGTGAAATTGAGGTAGAAGATTGCTGAAGATGAAAGGTTAGGAAGGGTACAGTTCATCCCAGGTAATTGTAATTTTGGTGATTGGGAAGAAATAAGGGCCTATATCCATCCCTCAGCCCTTCATGAACTTTGAATTCTGATATTCTGCCAGGCAGCCCCCTTTCCTAGACTATTCAGGCCCTCAGTTTTGCACCAAACCTTACTGAGCTTTTCACCAAGTTGAACCTAAAGCTGCTTCCAAAGCAGGTGAATGCTTGACCACCTGGGGTACAATTCTGACTCTGCTCCTTAATAGCTTGGGGCCTTTAGGAGCAGACATAATTCTCTAAATCAAATTCCCTTACCTGAAAAGTTAACTATTGAGTGAGCTAATGTATGAAATATTGAGCAGGTATATAGGGATCTGTAAGCAGGGAAAAGGGCCCTACAGACAGAGTCTAGTCAGTCACCAAGTGTCACTTTTGGATTGTATTAGTGTTTGTCAGGAAAGTAGTGGCCCAGGCAGATTGGGTCATTTGAGCACTTTATAAAGGGACTATTTTCAAAGACATGGCAACCTTACAAAAACAGGAGGCCTAGAACTTAGCTCAAGTGGTACCACACTTACCTTGGAAAAACAAGAGGCCCAAGTTTGATCCCTAGTACAAAAAAAAAAAAAAAAAAAGGAACCAACCAAACAAACATGAAAAGAAACAGAAGAGTTCAACAAGATTTGGTGCAGAATCAAAGGCCTGAATAGTCAAGGAAACAGGGCTGCCTGACAGGATCTCAGAATTCAAAATAGGGAGACAGTCCATCTCTAATGATGGTGGTGCAGGCTGAGGAGTCACAGATACTATGATTTCATTGTACCTTTGTATAGTGTGTATCTTTCCACTTTGGCTGAACCCAAACAACCACATAGCTCAAGCTGAGGAGTGTGGAGGAGAAACCTGGAAGGTCTGAGAGTTCATTAACCTTCTTCTCAAAAGAATTATGTGGTATTTGAGATTCCAGTTCTTAGTGTTCTATGCTGTACCCAACCCAGTCTAGGAACCTTCAGTATGTAAAGCATTTACCTTGGCATCCGCAGGCAGCAGCACAGAAATTGAAATGTGCGTACAACTTCAGAGGGGCAGCTGCTCCTTCTCTTCTGATGCCAGTGGTACTGTGAGGAGTCATAGAAGTGCTGTCTGGCACAGGAGGGAAAAGCAGCTGAGGGGATGGCCTAGCTTGGGCCTGCCAGGTACCTTCTTCCAGAGGTTCTGTTTCAAGGAGTTCAAAGGCTTCCTTGAAGAAGTAAGTGCTATATAGGCTCCCTATCAGGGGTGCCCATGATCTGAAAAAGAGTCAGCTACTGTAGAGAAAGTACTTTAACTCAGAGGACAGGGTAGCCTCACTCCAAGACCAGTGTTGTCCAGTGACTTGATGAAGTAATTGGGCTTAATTCCCAGATGTATGCTATTAAACCCGAATTACATCAAAACAATCCTTTTATGCCTAGTGTTCTATTTTGGAACACCCATAGCAATGGAGCATAATAAAACTTTTATTTTTAAATTCTTGTTCCTTGAATTTTTCTAGGTAATATATATGAATTTCATGCAAAAATTTTAAAAACAGCAATTGTCAGCATAAATGGGTTACTTTTTGTGCCCTAACTAGGAGGAAGGTGGAAGTTATGGAGAGATAAAATCCTTTGCCTGTGTAAGTTAGAATTTCTGTTTATCTGCCATAATGACACCTCAAGAGTTTCCAAGAAAGTCCCTAAACAGTTCCATGATTAAAAGCCATTGGTTTTCAGTTCTGTGTCCCATATGGAAAGACTGAGCTGCAGAAACAAGGGTATGTTGGTTAGCCCTGATCAATATGCCATTGAAGTAATAGTGGCCATTTAGATTCATATGCTCAGGTCTGCTTGCTGACCAAGCCAAAAGTGAAAAGAAAAAAGCCTTTATTCAAAGTTAGCTCTAAGGATACAGAGGGTCCTTACTTGTCTCAAATCATCCTTCTTTATATGGTGGTGTAAGGGTCTTTTATAGAGAAGAACAGAGAGGAGATGGCAGAGACTTTGAGGCAGTAGACAATTCCAAAAATTCCAAGCTCTCTTCAGGCTTTTTTGTTCCCTGCCATCTTTTGGAAATCAGACTGGACCCCAACCTCCCTGTATCTGCACATTGTATCCCTTTGTCCGATTGGAAGATACTAGTGATGTCATAGGTAATGTCATAGGCCTGAGGAAGTTAAGAGAAGCTACTCGTCTAGAGATAAAAACTTTTAAAATTCTATTTTGTCTTCTTGGTTACAGAATGAGTAATTTCTTTACATAAATTGGATTTAGGATGCTTCTGTTTAAATCTCACCTTGACCAATTATGATGAATGTTAGAAAATGACAATGTCTTGAGTTAAGATTGTAAAGATAATCACTGGCCATTTATTTGTGCTGAAAAGATAGGACTAATGAGGTCAATAAAAGATGTTTAATAAAAATCACCAGAGGTCATTGTTTTGGACTAATCTCCTGTACTGGTTAGCAGTAGACCAAACTAAAAATCAACCTGGAGTCACCAAGATAAAAAAATCTGCTCATCAAACTGAATCTGGTTTTTTGGTTTTTTTTTTTTTTTTAAGTTTTTTGGGACAGGGTTTCATGTTGTAGTTCAGGGCTGGCCCTGAACTCGCTGTGTCACCCAAGTTGGCCTCAAACTCACAGCAGTCCTCTTGCCTCTGCCTCCTGAGTGCTGACAGGTATGAGGGATGACAGGTGTGAGCCACCATGCCCAGCATTGTGGTATGTGGCACCAGGGATCGAACTCAGGACCTTGTGCTTGCCAGGCAGATGCCAGAACCACTGAGCTAAATCCTTGGCCCTACAGAGATCTTATGTCAATATTCCAAAGAGAAATATTGATAAGCATATACATCATGCAAATAAAACAGTGATAATCACCACAATTCTCTGAACCCTGGGAGTAACTTTTGTGCACATAAAATATGTATCCAAATTCAGTTGGTGCAAGTGTCTTTGTGAAATTCAGTGATATGAAAGACAGTGTTTGCAAAATAGCCACTGGAGGGCCGGAGGGTTAGCTCAGTGGTTCCGGCGACTGCCTTGCAAGCGCAAGGTCCTGAGTTCGATCCCCGGTAACCACATACAATGTGGGGCGTGGAGACTCACGCCCACCAGCCATCAATGCCACATACCACAGTGCCGGGCATGGTGGCTCACACCTGTAATCCCAGCACTCAGGAGGCAGAGACTGGAGGATTGCTGAGTTCGAGGCTTGACTGGGCTACACAGTGTGCTCAGGGCCAGCCTGAACTACAAAGCGAGATCCTGTCTCAAAAAAAAAAAAAACAAATAGCCACTGGATATCAAAAGAGCTCCTGGTGAGCCTTCTGTATGTTATTGGCCTTCCAGAATCTTGAACTGTGTGAGTTCCCCAGTTGAATGCTTGCCAAGACCTTTCCCCTAGTTCCAGTTGATAGAAGTTTGAGAGGAAAAGCCCTTCAGGGACTCCATAAATTACTTTTGTGCTGTAGTTTTATTGGACAAACAGTAAGTGTGACTGTAGGACTTGGCCAAGCAGCATTTTTAAACAGAATAAGACACTGGCCTATAAAAATACTTTGTTAACTTGCTGGCTATTCACCACCAACACCATCCATTCCCTATGTAACTATGCAGTAGGAAGGTTCTGTGGCCAACTGTGGGGTCTGATCAAAATATATGGTGAATGTTTAAATAAAAATTATAAATAAAAGACACATTGCCATTAACCTTCTTCAAAATACTTCTCACATCAGACACACTTATCCCATTGTTCTTGCCATTTTCTTAAGCAGTTCTGGAAGTCCTTTTTTTGTGAGCATCTTTATACAATATGAAAAAAAATATGGTAAATTCTGATGTCAAATACTATCCAGTGGAAAGACAGATTTCTAAAAACATGGTGTGTCCCCATACACCTTTTTCTTTGGATATGTAACTTTTGGTTTTTCCCCAAAATAAAAATAACCATGAAAAGTAAATGTTTGAGTTGATTCAGGATATCAAGACAGCTATACCAGCACAATAAAGAAACTTTTTTTTTTTTTATTTGAGACAGGGTCTTGCTTTGTAGTTCAGGCTGCGCTGGCCCTGAGCTCACTGTGTAGTCCAGGCAAGCCTCGAACTCAGCAATCCTCCTGCCTCTGTCTCTTAAATTCTGGGATTACAGGCATGAGCCACCACACCTGGCACTGTGGTATGTGGTACTAAAAACTGGTGGGCGTGAGTCACCACACCCGGTATTGTTGTATGTGGTTACCAGGGATCAAACTCAGGACCTTGTGCTTGCTAGGCAGGCATCGGAACTACTGAGCTAAATCTCCTCCCCCTAAAGACACTTTTGAAGGAGGACTCCCAGAAGTACTTCATAAAGTGGGAAGTATCATGTAAATATTCACTGTATTTTTTCAATCATACCCATCATTTGGCTATTTGCATGTTTGGAAAAGGGCATACCAATCTCTGTATTTATTTACAATGGATTATTTGGTGCCAGGGATGTAACTCAATGGTGCCACACCAAGTGCAAGGTCCTGAGTTCGATTCCTTGCCGGAGCCAGCCAGACAAAACAGTGGGGTCGTGAAGTTGAGGGGCGCAGATTAAGAAAAGAGAAGAAGACAGGAAAATGGGTTCAGGAGGTCCTCTCAGTCGCTACTGAGTAGGCACCCAGTTTATTCTTCAGTGCTCTTTTATAATATTTCTAGCCACAGTGCTTACGTGCAAGGTTTACAATTGACATTTGTAGTTAGTGGTTAACATTTAGGTTTAGCAGGATTAGAATCTAGATCTACAGGAACTCAAAATACCAAGAAACTTCTGGAATGTGCTTTCTGATTCTGAAACTTCTCTCTAGGTAATCTGCAAGTTTCTTATCTTATACTAAAGGATAGCCCAGACCCTCAAGGTGCAAATTCTTTCTTTCTTAGAATACTTCCCCATTCCTATCCTTGAAAGGTTACTTCTTTTTGTCATATTATTTTATTTAATCACTAAAACAGTACCCTCTATCATTGATGCAGTCAGTAAATCAAGCAGAAATTGTATTAGAGGAAGAACAGCAAACCCCTAGTAGAGGGGTCAAGGGAAGGCAACTCTGAGCCAGAGGTTAAGACTTCTTTGATCAGGCATCCCAATGCAGTGATCCAGTGGTTGCAGGTCATCTTGAGAGCTGGGCAGCACTGTTTGGTATAGTGCAGATCTCGCAACTGCTAGTTGGTGCAGCACCCAGTGCAGATCTCCAGGCCTGTAAAGAGTCTCCCCTAGAAGGGTCAGCTTCCCACAATTCCTTGCACCTCAATAAATAAATATTGACTGAGGATTTAGCTCAGTGGTACTGTGTAGAGGGAGCCAAGAGCATATGACCTGCACTTTGAGCCTCAGACACCGGAAAGGGGAGTCACTCCAGGTGCAGATGGATGAAGACATCGAGCTCTCACCTGAGGGCGACATGAATGTGTCCTTGGCTACTCTGCTAGATCCTGTTCCCTAGATAAACTATGTCTGTAGGCTGTCCTGGTTTCACAAGTCCTTGAGGCTAAGATATGTTCTCAGCTCATGGAGCTGTCTCCTCCAGATAGAAGAGTTAACTGTAACTTTATTAACAAAGGGTTTTCTCCTCCCCCTCTCTCAAGTTTGTTCCATTGTCCTTGTGACTCTGTTTCACTGCTCTAAAAATCTGTTTCCAGCCCCATAAAGTTGCCATTAGCTAAGTAAACTTTTGGTCAAGTTCATTGTGTCCACTGTTCACATCCCCACCTCCCATCCTCTCAGGAGACTCACAGCGCTGGCGTCTGCCTGTCAAGTACAGTGGTCCAGAGTTTCATCCCTGGCACCTTATATGACAGTGCCAGGTGTGGTGGCTCATGCCTGTAATCCCAAACTCAGGAGGCAGAGACAGGAGGATTGCTGTGAGTTCAAGGGTTGCCTGGGGTACATAGTAAGTTCAGGGCCAGTCTGAACTGTATACAAAGAAAAACCCTGTCTCAAAAAATAAAAAAAATAGATGACTTGGGCAGTTGTGGTTCTCCAACATCTCATAATTATGATCATAGAAATCTCTGTGTTCCTCAAACACTAAAGTAGAGCATCTAATTCTTAACATGTGACATTCAAGAAGAGGTCTCCCTGTAGGAACTGTCCTTTTCCATATTCAGACTGGTCAATTTTTCCCTGTCATCTTTCATTCTAATGTAGGACAATTAAATATTTCCACTGTGTTTTTTAGCACTCAACCTTTTTCATTATTGTGAAACATCCCAAGGAGAAATTCAAATCCACCCGACCTCTACCATTTTAGGAGAGGTGAACACAGAGGAATTCTCCGTTGCTGAGTTCCCTGTCTGTTTTCAAGTTCCCCTTCTGCCTGTGCTCCTTGCCACCTTCATCGATATGCAACATGTCTCTTGGGGATGCTAACTAATTATGCTTTTCCTTTTCCTTTTCCAATAGTGAAAGGGAATACTGATATTCTCGAACAGAGAAATCACAAAGTAGCAAAGGCCAACGTAAAGTGGAGAGTGACTCTACAAAGACTAATTATATTTATGTGGAATCACTAAATTGAGCATTATCAAAGTGGATGAGGCAAGGAAAATGAAAAAAATTGAAAAACTGAGGAGGTTATATAAGATATTTTGCAACAAAAAAATCCTCAACCACACAGACTCCGAATTAAGATGGAGCCAGTCTGAAATTGTACAGACAGTAGCTGGGCACATGCCCATGCAGATTGATTGATGGACTAATGTTTGAGGGTGCAGTGGCCTTTGTACAAGTTTGTGTTCTGGCAGTCTTTTGGAAGAGTTCTGGGATCTTGTGTGTGAGAACTCTCCCTTCCATCAGAACCATTACTCTTAAGACTATTAGAAAAATAAATACAAGAGTGTTGGTTAGAATATTTTCCATGACGCTGATTGTAAATGTTTCTAGAGGATAATCAAAAGTGTCAATGACAATAGGATTGGCAAAAACTTGGGTGAGAGTTTAGCAACTGATAAGGCATTTAAGTTATTTTAATTACAGAGCTTTTGAAAATAATTGACTCAGTGTTTCTCAGAATTTTATAAATTTCAGAGAATTTTTAGAACATTCATATTAATTATATCTCCATAGAAACAAGCCTGATTACTTTCTTATCTGTAGAAGATGAGAGATTCATTCTTTAAGTATCTCTAGGGGCCCAGCTGGAAAATGTCAAAGTCTAAAAGGCTTCATTGAAAACCTTAATCCTGAGAAAGTCTGCTAGATATCAAAAGGTTGACATTTGATCATAATAAGATTACACACCTTTGTAAAATAATTGTCCTTCATTTAACCAGAGTGATTTAATCAGGGTTATAAATCAGATGTAATCGGAGCTATAACATGATTTAAAAATATTAAAAGCAAATAGATTACAAAAAACACTTAACACTCATTTTCATAAGTAATCAAACAACTAGTAAAAGTAGCAGGATCACAATAAATTACTTTTCAAGTATAACATCTGGGTTTCCTGAGTCATTTACCAAAAGGAAAATAAAAATCTCCTGCTGTATCATTGCTTGTACTTAGGTAAGGGCTGTTTACATAATTTTCCATCAAACCTGACAAAATGGTAGTTGAATGTTAAGAAGACACTGGAGAGTATGTGTTCAAGTTATGCATATATATCTTGCTATAGAAGAATGTCAACAAGAAAACCAGAGTCTTGAGTATACAAATGTGGGATTATGGGAAATGGTTAAAGTACTTCAAGTTGGTTCCACTGAACAATTCAAATACACAGAGAAAAGCCAGAGTAAAAGAATGAACTTATCTGCTGAGCGTGGTGGCTCACGTCTGTAATCCCAACACTTGGGAAGCAGAGACAGGAGGATTGCTGAGTTCAAGGCTTGCCTGGGCTACATAGTGAGCTGAGGGCCAGCCTGAACTGCAAAGCGAGACCCTGTCTAAAAAAAAAAAAAAAAAAAAAGAATGAACTTATCATAGATCTTTAAAATAAACTTTGTGGGGGCCAAGGATTTAGCTCAAGTGGTACCGCATCTACCTTGGAAGCATAAGGGCCCGAGTTTGATTCCTGGTACCACCAAACAAAAAAAAATTGTTGTAGAATAAACTTTGTGGCATTAGCCAAAACAGCATCAGAAAGTACACAGAGAAAAAGAAATTCTTAGAGGAACTGACTAAATAGTTTCAGGGTGAGTACAGCAATTAGTGAAAAGTATAAAGGAGGAAAAGCTGCATGTTGGAAGTTGTTAAAAGAAAAACAGATTCTGGAATTAAATATCAAAGCCTCTTGCAGATTTTTACTAGGAACACAAGTATTTCAGGAAAATCTTGTTACTTTAAAAATAGAGATTTAGGGGGCCGGAGGGTTAGCTCAGTGGTTCTGGTGCCTGTCTTGCAAGTGCAAGGTCCTGAGTTCAATCCCCGGTAACCACATACAATGCTGGGCATGGAGACTCACGCCCACCAGCATACAATACCACATACCACAGTGCTGGGCGTGGTGGCTCACGCCTGTAATCCCAGCACTCGGGAGGCAGAGACAAGAGGATTGCTGAGTTCGAGACTTGCCTGAGCTACACAGTGTGCTCAGGGCCAGCCTGAACTACAAAGCGAGACACTGTCTCAAAAAAAAAAAAAAAAAAAAAAAGAGAGACTTAGGGTCAGAGATTTAGCTCAGTGGTTCCAGCACCTGCCTAGTAAATGCAAGGTCCCTGGTTCTATCCCCAGTAACCACATACAATACAGGGTGAGATGACTCACGCCCACCAGTAATCAGTACCATGTACCACAATGCCAGACATGGTGGCTCACACCTTTCATCCCAGAACTCAGGAGGCAGAAGCAGGAGGATTGTTGAGTTTGAGGCTTGCTTGGGCAACATAGTGAGCTCAGGGCTAGCCTGAACTACAAAGCAAGACCATGTCTCGAAAAAAAAAAATAGACTTAAATGCTAGTTTTACATAAATGTATTATTACTCAATTTTCAGAAAGATCTATAAACAATTTTCCTTCAATTGTATTTAAGGGTGATCACACATTTTCTTTCATAAAATTTGTCTTTCACAAATCTTTTCTGACCTTTGCAATCTGTATGAACCTTTAATTTTGCCTATATTCTTTCTTCTCATCCTTGACCAATCCAATTATTCCACATTAGAAGTTTATTCTATCATGCAAAATTCTTCTGCATACTAAAATATTCTATCTCTCTAACTTTCTTCATCAAAATAGGTCCTTACATTTATGAAAAAAATTTTTTAACAACGTCCCTTCTTGATTCCTTTCTGCTTGGTTTTTCTTTTTTTTGTATTGGTGATCGAATACAGGACCTTGCACTTGCCAAGCAGGCATAGTGCTACTAAACTACATCTCTTGTCCTGCCTTATTTTTATTTCCTAACTTAATTACATTTTGAAAAAAATCCTGAAGGAAAATCTCCAAATTCAGAGAAAATTACTTTCTCTGAATAAAAGAAAATAATTTGTCTTATAGCTTTTCTCATAAAAATATATTTTCTTATATTTTTGCATATGATTAAATATTATTATTAATTAGAATTTTTAACTTTTAGCAGTTATTTCAGTAAAGACAGTAAGAAATAATCCCAACAATTTATTGAAGCATATTATAATTTCTAGAATCATGTTATTTATCACAGAAATTTTATATATGGAATAAGACATCCCAATATAGTCTTTTGTGTGGAATTGAAAAGGCTTACAGTCCCATTTGACTCTACTACTCCCCTGCTGGAAATATGCAGAAAAGAATTACCATAGTGACATTTGTGCACCCATGTTTATAACAGCTCAGTTTGTGATAGCTAAATCTTGGAAACAACCCAAATGCCCATCAACCCTAGACTGGATAAAGAAGATGTGGTTTTCTAATAAAATTGAGTATTGCTCTGCCATAAAGAAGGATAAGTTTGAGTCATACAAACTTATACAAATGGATGTACCTTGAGGACATACTCATAAGTGAAATAAATAAGTCACAGATGTGTAAATATCATATCTTTTCTCTGATATGAGAAATTAAAGATGTAAATGGGTTCTAGAATGTATGATAGATATTGTGAAATAGAAAATATTCAAAGGAAAATGGGGTTTAGGGGTAAGTAATAAGGGGAAAGAAAAAATGTGATGATAAAAAAATGAAACAAAGCCAGGCACCATGGCTCATGCCTGTAATCCCAGCACTTGGGCGGCAGAGACAGGAGGATTGCTGAGTTCGAGGCTTGCCTGGGCTACATAGTGAGCTCAGGGCCAGCCTGGACTACAAAGCGAGACCCTGTCTCAAAAAAAAAAAAAAAAAAAAGGAGACAACACTTATGTATATGGGGGAGGGAGCTGTAGGTTAGGTAGGAGAATGAGAAAAATGAGAATTAAGTTGTGTCATATACTGGTACATATTCTCAATGTTGACTGTGATCATAATGTGTGTGTGTGTGTATATATAAAATGTACCAATAAAGATTAAAATTAAAAAATAATAAAGGGCTTAAAGTACTTGGATTAATATTCAGCAACTGATGTTTTCACTGTTTTACTTAAATATGACTCAGACATTTTATGTATATCTATTAAAATTAACATAACTTTAGATTTGCAAATTCCATCCGAAGTTCATTTATAAACATTTATTCCATTTACATTCTCTTAATTTAGTTTTAACAATATTACCTAGATTACTCATGGAAACTGTGGCACTATGCAAACAGTCATATTTCAATTTATTTCACTGTCAGTGGAGAAAACTATAAAAGTTAAATGGTGGTACTCAATACTAAGGAAGCAATGGACATGATGTTACACTTTCATCTCTGTATTTGTTCTTAGTGTAAATTATACCTATATGATTTTAAATATCAAACATATAAAGTAACCCTGCCTGACCAGCAAACAAGCAATGTATGCTAAGAAGTATGACAACTTTATTTTTGTTTTACCAAGAAATTTAAACCAATTTACTTAGCAAAGTTTCACTTAAATTATATGAACTAACAAGAATTTTTGGTTAATTACTGTAATCCTAATAGTTTTAACTTATATGTATACTCATTTATCAGTCAATTGGAACAGCATTTTTTTGGAATTTAGCCTTTAGACATAACATTCAGCACATACATGTGTAACACACATAAATGTGTATGGCCAAGGATCTTGGAGCATTTGTTTTTGAATTTTTTTCCCAAAACAAAAACATGGAAATATAAAAATACCAGTTTATAAAAAGGCTGTATAATCCAAATTATGATGTCTGACAAAGCAGAACAAATTAAGGCCATAAAATTTTAAGATTTTCACATGTTCTGCTCCTTAATCTTTTTTTTTTTTTGAGACAGGGTCTCGTTTTGTAGTTCAGGCTGGCTCTGAGCTCACTATGTAGTCCAGGCAAGCCTCGAACTCAGAAATCCTCCTGCCTCTGCCTCCCGAGTGCTGGGATTACAGGCGTGAGCCACCACACCCAGCACTGTGGTATGTGGTACTGATTGCTGGTGGGCATGAGTCACCATGCCCAGTATTGTATGTGGTTACCGGGGATCAAACTCAGGACCTTGTACTTGCGAGGCAGGCGCCGGAACCACTGAGCTAATCCTTAGGGCCCTGCTCCTTAATCTTTTGAAGGCTATGGATCAAACTTTTGGCTAAAGCAGTTCCTAGCAGTTTGGTTCTAAAAGGCCTCTTTTAAAGTTTTTGGTTTTTCCTCCAGTCTCAAATGACCTTATGAGTTAACTGTCAGATGTTCACATTTTAGCTTTTAGTGGTCAAAACAACAAACTCCCAAGTTGCCTTTGTGAGAAATGTATTCACTTGCTCAGACCCTAAGAACAGACTCAGAGATGGCCACAAGAGCCAGGGAAACCAGGCTGTTTAATTCAGTCTTGGAAACTGAGTGTCTGCCGGACAGGCACTCCCAGCAGTCCTGAGGAGCTGTTTATCTCTAACATGTAGATCCTTTTCTCTAGTTCCTCCCTGGCTGAGTAATGTGGAAGTTGCAATCTTCTCTGGAGGATGCCCAGGCTTTCTTTTTCTAAAGCAGTTCCTTGGCCCTCCTCCCAGTGTGAGTTTGGCTTTCTTCATAATACTATCTCTTCTTTACTTTCTGAGAAGCAAAGTTCCTGTGTAGAAATTTAGTGCAACCTTGCTATTACTATGTATTTTATAGCCTTAGCTAGAAAAACATGCGTTTCTCTTGTCTTCCTCTACTAATACCTACATTCTACAAAGGATTTCTTACTATTTTTATCTCTTCCTCAAAGTCCTGCCTGCCCAGAGACCCTCCAAATGCCTGAACTTAATCAGGCATTTAGACATTTTTAACTGACAGCAATTTTCCATTCAGAGTTAACTGTTTCATCTTGAAAATGGACCACTTTAAGTTTCTTTTCCTTGTATCTTGAACAGAATAATGAAATTGTCTTTGTTTCTTTGCTGGTTACATGTGCTTATCTCAGATCTACATAGTTGGGAGATCTTTTAATAAAACAATTTGTTTGGTTGGTTTTGTGATGTTGGGACTAGAACCCACAGTCCCAAGCCTTACAAATAGTTTCTGGAAGGTTTTTGGAGGATTTAAAAAAAAACTTTTCCTCACTGAGACAGCAGCATAAGCTATTTCTTCAGTGGCAGACAGAGCAATAGCCAACTGCTTTATAGTTGTAAATCCAATATAGAAAGTATAGGCATACAAAGATTCATTTTCTCTCCTATCAGTAGATTCATGGCTGAGACTCCTAGAACAAGTGACTGGTGAAAAAGAAGTATACAAAATTGTTGAACATAAGTTTCATGTGATATGAGAGTCTTCTGAAGTGAAATCTCAGAGAAACAGAAATTTGTACATTTTTATGATTTGGAGTGATAAAGAGTGAACTGGCATGTGGAACTATAGTTGAATGAAAGGGATATGCTAATAGCATGGTATATCTGTCAATTTAAAAGACAAAAATTTGGTGCAGTTTCCTTTAATAAAATGCTTCCTACTTAACAACAACAAGACAGGCTACACCAATGTATACTCTCACCAACAGGACCTGGTGGGGCATAGCTTTCCAACACCTTGAACACCATTGAACATTACCTCTATTTCTATGTTATAATTAGATCTATTGGTATGATTTCAATTTTTTGAGCAGTTTTTGATGGAACAAAAACAAAAAAAAATTTTGAGACAGGTTTGTAGTTCAGGCTGGCCTTGAGCTCACTCATTATGTAGCCCAGGCTAGCCTCAAACTCACACCAATCCTCTTGCCT
Organism: Thryonomys swinderianus; assembly: GCA_004025085.1. Classification (NCBI taxonomy): domain Eukaryota; kingdom Metazoa; phylum Chordata; class Mammalia; order Rodentia; family Thryonomyidae; genus Thryonomys; species Thryonomys swinderianus. The sequence continues at coordinate 13,685 of PVIC010043942.1, forward strand.
CTGCCTCCCGAATGAGTGCTGGGATTACAGACATGAGTCGCCTGGCATTGTGGTATGTGGTATGCCGGGGATTGAACTGGGGACCTTGAGTTTTTGAGGCAGATGATGGAACCACTGAGCTAAATCACCAGCCCCCTCAAAAAAATGTTATTTGAATAGGGCCCTGGGTTCACTCTTTAGCAAAGAAAAAAATAGTGGGAAGTACAGAGTCCTAGCACATCTCTCACCATCATCCTTTACATCAACTAAAGAAGCATCCTCTTCTTTAGTTTCTTCCATACTTTCATCATGAAGTAAGTTTTACATTAGGGTACAACATATTTAGGTTATTAACAAACCAGGCCCATTTTCCTGCCACATGATCTGCCAATCATTTAAACAATGAGTTTTGCAAAAGATAAGTTTGTTTGTAAGGCAGCTTGGTGGTAGGAGTGTGTATCTCAAATGTGTGTCACTGAGTGTGGATTTAGGGATGTTTATGGAGTGAAGAAGTGTGTTGTGAGGTGTTGAAGTGATTATAATTAAAGCAATCAGTGGTCTTCATGGACTGTGTGTTCAGAAAGTGGTATTAGCACAATCTGAGGGTGGAGTTTTTTAGCCTCTTCACAACAAAAGGTCACTCAACAGATGCTTGTATAAGCACAAATGACAGGTTGCTAGCTTAATAAAAGCACTTTTTGAGTCTCTAAATAGTAACCCAGAAGACTGTTATCATAACCTAGAAGTCAGAGATATTATTTATGGCAAAGTCAGTGGAACACTGAAAAGTATACAGCTCAAGCCAGGGGTGGGAGTGTGTGTCCCAATTGCTTGGGAAGCTGAGCTGGCAGAATGACTTGTACCCATGAGTTTGAGACCAGGTTGAGTAACATAGGAACCCTGTCTCAACAAAAATCAATGTTTATATGTACATAAAAATATTCATATATATGGATATAGTTCAGCTACCTGACCTCCCATATCATATGATTTTTTTGAGGGGGGGGCAGGCTCCTGCCTGTATTGTTGTATGTGGTTGCTGGGGATCAAACCAGGGACCTTGTATTTACTAGGCAGGTGCCATAACCACTGAGCTAAATCTCTGGCCCCCATATCAGTGATTTTTTAAAGCCAACTAAAAGCAAGTATGTAATGAAAAGGCCCAACTGAAGAGCAATTAAGAGTACTTGTAATCAAGCCCTTCCTCAGTTCCCAGTTGACAACTGTACCACCCTCCCAGTCATGAAAGTAGATCCTCTATCCTTGGTCAAAATGCTCCAGCCAGGGCCGGAGGGTTAGCTCAGTGGTTCTGGCGCCTGCCTCCCAAGCGAAGGTCCTGAGTTTGATCCCCGGTGACCACATAGAATGCTGGGTGTGGAGACTCACGCCCACCAACAATCAACACCGCATACCACAATGCCGGGTGTGGTGGCTCACGCCTGTCATCCCAGCACTCGGGAGGCAGAGACAAGAGGATTGCTGAGTTCGTGGCGGCTTGCCTGGGCTACATAGTGAGCTCACGGCCAGCCTGAACTACAAAGCGAGACCCTGTC
>PVIC010043943.1:0-15124 GCA_004025085.1 Thryonomys swinderianus
TGGGTCATTTCCGCTGTCTTTTTCATACTGGATCCTCCAACCCAAACAGAGGGTGGTTCTGGGTCCTGATCCCTTTGGCTCTACAACTGTATTATTTTCCCCATTTTTACTTTTACATGGTTCTTTTTCAAAACTACTTGTCATTTCTTCATGAACGGTGACTCTTCAACAGTAAGATACTAAAAGAGGTGGTACAACTCTGTAATCCCAGAATTCAGGGAGGCTGAGGCAGGAGGATCATGTGTTCGAGACCAGGCTGGGAGAATTTGTGACTTTTCAAGAACCTGTCTCAAAATGAAAACGAGTTAGGGAGCTCAGTGCTAAGGCCCTAGTTTCAATCCTGAATACTGAAAAACAATGAAAGACTTACATGAAAGGTATTAGGGTGATTTTTTTTAAAGCACTAAATTATACAGATCCCCTAAGGTATTTTGTTATAAACAGTATTAGTGGGAAACACTTACATTCTGTTTATACATGCATAAAATGTGCTTATAAGTGCTTCGTGCATGTTAACTCATGTATTTCTGTTGGGCTGTATCTATGACTTCCATTTTACAAATGGGGCCCAAAAGCAAACACAGAGTAAGCAACTTGCCCTGGGAAAGTAAGGGGTGCAGCTTGGACTGAACCCACCGATCTGACTCCAGGCTGTTTTAAACATTTTATTCCCTGCTGCTCCGGTGGCAAGATCTAGAAAATGTCGGGTTTGGGACTCTCCTGGCCTTTTAATCAACACCTAAAACATAACAGAGCCCTTGGATACTGTAAAGACAGTGTTCATCGCTCTGAGGAGAATTTCCTACCCACGTGGAGTGGTTCTGAGATGTACAGATCAATGTTTTAGTACAAAAATCTTGAGGAAAAAAAACAGGGATTGGCCCTTTGAAAGGGTTTCTGGAATGAAAAACATAGGTTTTGACTGCAGACCTGCTGGACCCGTAGAAGTTGATGGCTACTTTGGCCCAGTGTCTACCCGAACGACTGAAATGTTTCTGTAGCCCCCTTTCGTCATGGCCACCAAGGGGGGCACCAGCAGATAGTGGGCAGGTTTTGTTTTCGCGTCGGCACTGACTTTCTCCGCGTGGTCGAAATGCTCAGATCTCTGTACGGTGGCCTTGACCTTGGGGTGTTACCGTAACACCCAGAGGAGAAGCACAGGGTCACAACAGCTGAACTAATCCTGGTCCTGTGGGGTTCACCTGCAGAAAGCGAACCCCATGAGCGTGTGTCGCTGTCACAAAAGGCGCGAGACAACCAGTTCAGCAAGGGAGAAGGTCTGTTTTGGCTCAGGATTTCAGACGTTTGGTCCGTACTTCGGACCGCAGCAAGGCTGTACCTCAGGGCGGCAGAGCCACGTAGCAGAAGGCACAGCTCCCTGGGCAGCGAGCAGGAAATGGAGAACCAGAGGGAAGGACTGGGGTCCCACTGTCCCCCCCATGACTGGATTTGCTCTAAGTAACAACGACCTCCAAGGCCGCCGACTGCTGTGCTGCTCCCCGCTGCGCCGAGAGGCAGAGCTTAACGATCGCTCCCTGAGGCCAGCGCTGCTTGGAGCGTAATTCCCATTTTGGCTGTTTTCCCTTCTGCATGAACGCCTTGGTTGGAAATACCTCTGAGGGATCGGAAGGAACAGCGCGTAGCCAAACCCACCTCTCCCCAAGCCTCTGGTAGTACATTATTTTCCCATCTTTAGGACACAAGTGAAGAACCCAATATTTAATTGGGCCCGAACCTCGCTCCTTGAACTTCCTCTGCTCTGGAGGAAAACACTGCCCGGCGTGATCACCACGCCCCTCCCGGAGAGAATTAACGAGACGACAGGCGTGAAACCGCCCGGAGCACTCACCGACCACACCGTCTGGAAGTGGACCAGCATGTGCCGAACAGTAGCGGAGCCGCCCCAGAGTCGCCAGCGAAGGAACCCAGACATCTCCCCCGGGGCCACCGCTAGGTCCACGGAAGGGCCCCAGCACGCCCTCGGGGCAAACGATCCTGCTTCTGTTTCCCGCCAGAGGCTTCCTCAACCGACGCCCGCGGAAGACCCCGCTGTGGCCACCGGACTGCGCTGCGCAGGCGCTGGAGCTGGCGGGACGGACGGGCGCCGCCTGAGGCAGAGGAGCAGGAAACACCGAAGTAGGCCTCGGAAAGACGCTGAGCACAGCTGGTAAAATCGCGGCCTCACAGCACGGTCGGTCCTGAGAGAAACGGGCCGTGTGGTGGGCAGGAAAAGTATGTTGTGCGGAAGCAGGGAGAGCAAACGCGTCGTCTTCGTGGGGCAAACATCACATCCCAGCGTTTTACAAAAGGGCCCGTTGGCACCGACACTAAACTAAGCCAACTTGGCAAGACTGGCTTGGAGCCCGCACCTCGCAAAAGAAATCCACGGCGCTAACCGCCAAAGACTGGCACAGCTCCCCGGGCAGTGACCAGGAAATGAAGGCGAAGCAGAGGGAAGGGCTGGGGTCCCCTGTCCCCTCAGGGCTGCCGCCAGAGGACTGGCTGGAAGGCGCGATCTTCCTCTCCATTCCGGATCGGTCCTGAGACGTCTCTGCCTCGGCTGCGGTCAGACTCCGACCAACCTCCAGGATCACCGGGCGGCTGCTCAGCTGCTGTGGGCCCAGCAGGGAAGCGAGTCACCCAGGCGGACTCGCGGGAGGGACGAGGCCTTTGGAGAGGACCCGGCGCTGATGACTGCAGTGTAACCCGAGCTGCCGTTTGCCCCTGGCGAGGCCGAGGCCTGCACATCGCAGCTGTATCGGGGCCTGGCCTTCCCCAGGGGCGCCTCTGGCCACCCGTCTGACATCTTCGCTTCCGGGACGACTTCCGCGGGGCCTGGTCTGTCCGACTAGGTGGAGCCCCGTCGGCCTCAGCCGCCTGCAGCGCCGCGCCCAGGGGCGCGGTCACCTCCGTGCGCAGCCGTCACTGCCGACCCGACCCAAGCCGCGCCGCCAGCCCAGAGGCCGCTGGGTTTTGCCCCTTCCGGTAAGCTAAGCGGGTCCGCTCTGCGCACGCTCTCTGGCAACCTGGCTCGGCGTGAGGGGCATCACGAGCGAAGCGCATGCGCAGCAGCCAGGCATGGCCCCTGAGACGGAAACCGGGTCCCGCGAGGAGCAGGGGCCGCTGGGGTGTTCACCTTCGCTGCTCGGGGGATCCATACGCCACACTTTTTCTGGGATTTGGGGTTCTCTGTCTGCTCATTTTGTTTTCACTGCTGGCGACTGATCCCAGGGCCTTGGCACTGTGCTACTTCACAGGCCATTTTACTCTTTACTTTGAGATAAGGTCTTCACTAAGTAGGTGTGTTCCCCAGGCTGGACTCACACTGATATCCTCCTGCCTCAGCCTCACAGAGAGCTAGAGTTACAGGCCTGTGCCATCATGCTTGGCCAATGTTTTTAAATACAGTTTTACTTCCACTGAGACCTCTCTCTGTCTCTCTCTCTCTCTCTCTCTCTTCCTCTCTATATTTCCAGAGACCTCACATTTTGTAAGGTTTTTGTCTACCGAACTTCACTTAAGTAAATTCATTGACAAGTTTTATTCATCAAAGACATAACTGCCGATCAAAGCTTCTCATCAGCATGTGATAACTAATATTTCTATAGTGTGCTAATTATAATCCCAGCTGAAGCAAAGAAATTGGACATTTTAATTAACATGGGCAGTTTTGCCCTCTTAAATGAGTCACTGATGTTGGCTCTTTGCAAATACTGACAATAATTTCTAGTTGTCCTATGGATCTGGGGACCCAGAGTTCAGAGACAGGGAGTTCTCTGACCTCTACAGTGAGGTCAAGGGCGTTTCTGCATCATCTTCTAAGACTTCCTGCTAATGGCACCCACGCCGCCTCATAGTTACTGCTTCATACACACCTAGAGTGGAATCTCTTCGCCACGAGCACATCTGAGCGTCTTCCAAGCATGTGCTTCCCAACACTTGCACTGCGAGTTCTTTCCTCTCATTCAGGCCACCGGTATTTATTTTGCTACTCATCTATTCAAATATTTGGGCACTCGAACAAAGAAATGTTCAAAGAAGTAAAAAATCTTTCCCCTCTGCTCCCAACTTGAGTTAGCAGAAACACAGTTGATGCATCAGGTGACTAAACAAGAAAAAGGCCGAAGTGCCGCAGGAGAAGGAGAGTGTTTTTAAATGTGTCCACTTCTCCTGGGGAGAACAAAGGTGCCTGGGTCTGGATATAGTGGAAAGGTGTCCCCCAGAGTTGGTGGGTTGAGAACATCGTCCTCCAGGCGACGTGACCCCAAGTCACCCCAAACTCAAAACTGACCATGAAAGTTAAACGTTTTGAATCAGTTCAGGGTAGGGAGGCCCCTGGGACAGCGCAATTGAAGACACTCATGAAAGAGGACCTGGGAACACGGCGAGCATGAGGCATAACGTCCTTCTTAAACAGGAGCGTACCATAGGGGCTTGATGGTAATACGTGTTTATTGCTACATGTTTTAAAAATCCACTGTATTTTATTAATCAGACCTTGTAAACCAGTTGTCCAGTCCTCTAGATGGCAGATCCCCCAGCAGGGAGCTGGGAAGAGTTACTTCAGTTAGGATTCTGCGGGGACGCGAACAGAATGGCGGGAGAAAGACGACGTCGTCTGCGTCACAGCAGGCACCCCTCCCCCGCTGCCCCCCAGGGCTTCGCGCTCCCGACGTGCTGATGAGGGCATTGTCACTCCCAAAAAATGAAAAGGTGTTTTTAGCAACTGACAAGTAGGTACAGTTTGCTGTGAGATGGATTCTAGTGGCGGCTCCCCAAGTCTCCTCCCTCAAGGGGGACAGTACATTTTATGAGATTCCCCCAAGATGCCTCCTGCTCACTGCTGTCCTGTGGGGCTTTTAGCCATAAGGCCTCCTCGATGATCCTCAGTCCTGATCTGTACTTAGATATTTGACCATTGCAACCTGTAAGATCTCAGTGTTGCTGGCTGGAGATTTAGCTCAGTGGTTCCAACGCCTGCCTAGCAAGCGCAAGGTCCCTAGTTCGATCCCCGGTAACCACATACAACAATACCAGGCGTGGTGACTCACGCCCACCGGATCAGTACCACATACCACAGTGGCAGGCGTGGTGGCTCACACCTGTCACCCCAGCACTCAGTAGGCAGAGGCAGGAGGATTGCAGAGCTCAAGGCCTGCCTGGGCTACACAGGGAGCTCAGGGCCAGCCTGAACTACAAAGCTAGACCCCCCCAAAAAAAAGATCTCTGTTCCCCAGTTACCTTGCCTCTTCCCTCAGGTGCTTCACACGCATTTTTACACACATACTCGTGCACCCCCCCGTCTCCCTCTCCCTCTCACACACATCTTCTAGTGGTCTCCCGTGAAAGCATTCCTTTGTCTAGCCGCTGTCTCTCCCTTGTGGCAAAATTCACCCAGAATGTATCCGTACCTCTTGTCCCATTCTGTCTCCAGCTACTTTAGGCCACAAACACTGTTCAGGACCTCGCCGTCGTCCCCGAGTGAAAGCCGCTGCCCTCGGCTCCGAGCGTGCCGGCGAGGTCGGCCCCTCCAGGGCCGCACGGCTTGGGGGCCTCCGGGGGTGCCGGGCCCCTCTCCTTCCCTGCGCCCCGCCGTCCGCTGGGGCTGCTGCCCGTGCCCCTCCGGCCCCTCAGCGGGGAGAGCCCCAGAGCCCGGCGGCGCCCCGCTCTCCCTCCTCCGCGCAGCCCCCCGCGGGTCTTCAGCCTTGCCCGCGTCCTCGTTTCCCGCGACTCCCAGTGTGCACGTCCAAGCGGAGACCTCGCCCCGGCTTCCATCTGCGAACACCCCAGGGCCTCGGGACTTCTTGCGCTCGAGAGGCTGTCTCCCGCCCGCCCAGCCGCCAGCCTGCCCCCGACCTCCTTCCCGGGCCGCCTCTACCCACGGGCCTCTCGCGCCGGCTCCTGGTCCCTCCGTCTCCGCGCGCGTCCCGGGCCACTTCCCCGGAGCCAACCTGGGCCTTCTGCAAAGGCCAGCCCGGCCAGCAGGCGGAGCCCGCGAGCCCCGGCCACGCGCCCCGCTGCCCCGCTGCCCCCTGAGCCTCGCCCGGCGCCCCGCCCGGCCACAGCCCCTCCCGGGCCCAGCGCGCGGTGGTGCCCGCTGACGGCGCCGCGGCCTATCCGACGCCGCGTGTCCCTTACTCGTCCCGCGCAGCTCCGGCCGCTGCTCTCACGGGCCCGCCAAGTCCCAGGCCGGGGCAGGTCCTGGGGGCCGAGCGGGCGCTGAGGAGACGTCCTCCCGACGCCGGCTTCTCCCTCCTCGGTCTTCTTTTGACTTAAAGACATGAAGGTGCCTCTGTGGTTTCTGCCGAAGAAGGGGTGGGCTGGGTTTTTGTTTGAGGGGTTGTTTGTTGTTTTGTTTCCCGGCACTGGGGATCAAACTTACGACCTTGGCCTTGCCAGGCAGGGGCAGCAGCACTGAGCTACATCCTGGCCCTGGGCTACTGTTTTTACTGAGACACGTCTAAAATTAATTATTTTAGGATGGCCAGCTGGGTTGCAGGTGCCCTTCAGTCACGCCTCTGTCTAGTTCCGCCCTCAGCTCTCCGAAGGCAGCAGGTCCGACCCCGCACGCCTCCCGGCTCCCACTCCCAGCCCGGCCGGCGTCTGCCTTCCTTGCCTCTTCCGGACAGATTCCTCTCAGGGGAATCACGCGGTGGAAGCTGTTTCCTTCAGGGCCTTTTAGGGAGCACAGTGTCGGCGAGTCACCCCCTCGTGATCCGATGGGAACCTCACCCCTCTCACAGCCGGACAACACTGGTTCAGAGACACCACACGCACGCCCTGGCTCACCCGCCGACGTCGGCACCGTCGCTACCCATCCGCTGCCCTGAACAGCAGAGCCGCTGCCGACACGCAGGCGGGCTCCAGACCTGATTTCAGTCTTCGGGGCACCAGTGTGTACCTTTCCTTACAGCTTCAAAGCACGTGCCGAGTGCCACTGCACTGGAGTCTCGACTCGCGTTTCCCTAGTGATGCGGACATTGCGCACCTGTCCGTAGGTTTAATCATTCTTTCAGTGTCTTTTTGGGGAAAATGTCTCTTCAAGTTCCTTGTTCACTTTTAAAAGGGTTTTGTCTTTTTGTGGTCAGGTTTCGAGTTCTTTATAGATTCTGAAGGCCGGACGTTTACCAGAGATGTGACCTGTGTGTTCCCATTCTGTAGCTTGTCTTTTTTACTTTCCTGATACCATCCCGGAATGGACAAAAGGTTTCATTTTGACGGAGTCCAGTTTTCCTAGTCTTTTCTTCCGTTTCCAGCCAGGGCAGGAGGAAGAAGTCCTTCTCCCTCGGAGTGCCAGCTCCCCCTGAATGGAAAACGTGCGGCGCGTCCCCTTCTGATCCGCCCTTCTGGCTGCAGGCCCTGCTCTCCTGGGCAAGGAGGGGACCGAGGCACAGGATGTCCGGCAGCTGAGCAGGAACGAGAGCTCTGGCCGCGCACCATCCCGGAACACACGGCCCCGGCCGTCGCCGGAACCTCGGCATTCTCCATCTTCTTCTCCGGGCCAGGCTCCCGGGGTCAGGGGCATCCCGAGGCTGGGGCCGAGGCTCTGAGCGCATGACTTGGCTTCTGGACAGACAGTCAGCGGGTAACGGGCTTTTTTCCACGTCCACAGGGAAAGTTTGGAGTCTGCCCCGACCAGCCCGAGCAGAGCAGGCCGAGTCCCTCACCCGAGTGGCCTGGTGCTTCCCACAGCTCAGCTGACACTCATCTAACTTTTGGACGGCACATCTTAGAAGGGAGACTTAGCTGACACTTTCACTTCGGATTTTACATCAAAATAGTGTCCTTTGAAAGCCACAGGTGCTCTGCCTCCTGTCAGCTGGAAAGCTGGATGACCCTTCAAGACCAAGTGCACCTGCGTTTTCTGGAAAATACTCACCTCCGTTCAACGCCGTGGCATCCATCGTGGCCCAGACGTGGTCTGGAGCTGTGGCTCAGGCTGAGCTGGCTTCCTGAGATAAATGAGTCTTGTCTTCTCAGAGCATGGAAACTGCCCCACGTCTTGGTGTGATTGCTTTTGCGGAGATCTGTGTGTGCTCTCAAGGTGAAGCACTCGCTTGTGGAAAATTGTGGAGAAAAACCGAAGACTCAAGAAATACGGCACCGGCAACCAACGAGTGGGAAACGGTAAAACACAAGCGGAAATGGCATGTTCTGCATCTCAAATGGGACTATCAGACAGGTGGGGAAATGCTGAGGTCGGAGACTGGGCCCGGCCGGCTCCGGAGTCCCTGGGCACGGGGACACTGTGAGGGCCCCTCCAGAGACAGGATGCCCACGTGTGGTGTGTGTGCGTGCGCGCGTGTATGTGTGCGTGCCTGCGTGATCACTCTGACAGCAATGCCCAGCACAAACTATAAGGGAGTAGTAGCAGAGAGAGGAAATAGAGGCTATGAGACGACAGATGATAAGGTCCTCAATTCAAGTCTAGCAATTCAGTCCTATTTCCCCTAAATGGGTGTTAAAATTAGAACGAGCTTCTTTGCTGATCTGAAACGCATTTGTTCCCGGCTTCGGAGTTTGGATTACAGCTTCTTGTGCTCGTCCCAGCTGAATATGCAATCAGCTCGCCCGCTATCTCTTCCTGCCGCGCTCCCGCAGCTGAGGGCCCTGCAGACCGCGTCAGGCCCCTCCCCGGGAGGGTCTGCGCTGTCCTCCCCCCGCACAGTCGCCTGAGCCTCTGTCCTCTCTCCCCGGGCCGTCCTTCTCTGACTCCGCAGCGCTTACAGAAAATACAACGAGAATAGCAGAAATACCTATTTTCTTCCCTTGTGCGTTCCTTTCCTCCTCTTTTGTGCCGTCCTCCGCCCCTGTCCTCTCGGTTCCTCCCTGTCCTTCTGCCCTGAAAGCTGCCATCTGTGTGACGGGCGACACTGACAACGTCCCTGGCGAAGGCCGAGCGCAGCACGCGTGTTCGGGGCTGTGGGTGCACGCCCCACCCTGGGGCCTGTGTGCCTGGCCTCGAGGCCCGGACCTTGTAGTCTCTTTCTCCAACCAGCTCAGCATAATCCGAGCCTCGGGGTGTGGGTGTGCTGACCCCTCCCCCTCTTGTGCCCGGGGCCCCAGGGATTCTCCGTCCCTTCCTGCACGCTGGACATGTAGCCCGCATCCAGCACGGAGATCTTCCCACGTGGGCTTCGGGAAGGCAGTCTCCGGTACGTAGATGGGCAAACCGAGTCACACAACGCGGCATGATTTAGTCCAGAGTCTTAGAGTCCAGGGACATCAGCACCCACCGAAACACCCAGCCACCTCTTCACAGTGCCTGGATTCTAGGCTCATACCTTCACCAGCTGGAGACAGGGCCCCGCTCACTCCAGGGATTGATCCCAAGCATTCCGCACTAACCACAGGGAGAAGGACCTAAGAATCATCTATGCTGATTCAGGTTGGCTTTATGTCTCCAAACCAAACGAGTGAGTCCCAAGTTTTGTTAAGCATTTAACATTTTCAGACACAAACAGGAAAATATTTAAATTTTAGTAACCTTTTGAATTTATTTAAAATAGTTTAAATGTTTAAATTCTGAGTAACTAGAGTTTAATACAATATTTTCACAACTTATTTCCAACCACCCATGTAACAGGGGGAGAGTGTTTAATGATTCTATTAACATAATCAAAACCACTCAATTTTCTTCTCATTTTATATAGATAGATAGATGAAACAAAAAATGAAATTTAGGGCCAGAGATTTAGCTCAGTGGTTCCGGCGCCTGCCGCGCAAGCGCAAGGTCCTGAGTTCGATCCCGGTAACCCATAGAATGCTGGGCGTGGAGACTCACGTCCACCAGCCATCAACACCGCATACCACAGTGCCAGGCGTGGTGGCTCACGCCTGTAATCCCAGCACTTGGGAGGCAGAGACAGGAGGATTGCTGAGTTCGCGGCGGCTTGCCTGGGCACCATAGTGAGCTCAGGGCCAGCCTGAACTACAAAGCGAGACCCTGTCTCCAAAAAAAAAAAATGAAATTTAAAGAATATTTTGATCATATTATACAATCCTCCCTTTCTTTGAAATATAACAATCAGAGTCAATAGTTTAAGCATAGTAAATATACAATAGGTTACTTGATGCTTTTCCCAAAGACCTTAAAGACAACTAAAATTAGAGGAAAAACTTTTCCTTGAATTCAGTTTCTCATAGTCCCTCTAAAAACTAGATTCCTTTCCTTTTACATCCACCATAAACGTAAACATCTTCGCTTAAACATTGTGTATATATGTGTATTGTAATAAGCGATTATAAATGGAAAGCTTTCAGTAGTTCTCTAAGGTCACAACTGCAATATTCAGAGAACAGTCTGGAGTCCACCGGGCCGGAAGCGTGGGCCCCGCGTGTCGGCCCGGAGCGGCCAGGCGTCTCGGCAGCATTTTTCCCACTCACTCACCGCCATATTGAGGTGCAAGCTCGGTCTCTCGGCCCCGCGGCGAGCTCGTCCGAGGCCTTCGGGAGGCTGAGGCTCAGTCCGGTCTCCGGCCTCCGGGGCGCGCTTTTGGGGGCTCTGCTTGCTGCACAGGACGCCCCTTCGGACCCTGAGGTGGAAGCAGGAAATGTGCCCCTCACGGAGTCGGTACGAGGCGCTCCGTGCTCGGGCACCCACCGTCCGAGAGCTTCTGGGGGCCGCGCCGACCTCTGCGGGGTCCACGCCCCGCGCGCTGAGCCCTCCGTGCGCCGCTGTCTTCGTGCCCAGCACCACGCGCCACCGGCGCGGTTCCCTCGTCCAGAGCGGAGTGACGCAGCCTGGAGACGCACGAGCCGGAGGAGACGCGGCCCAGCGCGCGCCAGGCCCTCCGGGGCGCCGGAGAGCCCGTCTGCGCGCCCTGGAACGGAAATCCCACGTTTCCAGGAGGGACCCAGGGCACGTCCGCCCCGCGGAGCTAGGGCCATCCTGGGACCTGGGGCTCCGCGGGCCCCCGGGGAAGCCCGGAAGAGAGAGCTGCGCTCAGCTCTCACGAGGGACCGATCCTCAGCCTTCAGCCAGGAAAACAGCGGACCTGATTCCCAGTCTGCCTCTCTGGCTGCAGATATTTTGCAGATTACTTCTAACTTAGGTGCCGGTGTGACAATCTGCGCCTCTGAACTGACAGTAATAGTAGATCAGGTCATTTCTGGGTAACCAGCAGAAAGGATAAAACACAAAAATTGGAAATTTTTATATGAATATATGAATTATACGCACTATTTTTGGATTTTGCTTTCAGAAGCCTGCGCATTGTACCTGCTCATGAATTCATGTCTTGTAAAAACCCACAAAATAATCTTTCTCTTCCGGAAGGCTTGTTTATTTTAATTTCCCCTCACACAGCAGTCGCCATTTCTGCCTAAGAAAAAGCACCTGAGCACGAAAGAACTTTAAGTTGCAACTTTCAATGGGAACGTTGCTTCGGTCTCTTTTTTCCTTCCTCTCAGAGCTTCCAAGGCATCCATTAGCTGTTCCTAGGGGGAAATTGCCTTTGTGAGATAAGGAAGATTGAAAGCTAGAAAATGCGAAATAATAAAGATGAAAATGTAAACAGTCTCCTCTGCCGGAAGCAGAAATGTTCACCTAATAGTTGCTGTTTCCCACCACCAGTGACTGAGGCACAGGCCTGGCCCGCAGGGCGAGTCTGCGTCAAGATCTGTCCCACGAACGTCTGCGTTCTTAGGCTAGTCACGGAGACGAGGAAGATTCATGTGAATTCAATATAAAATATACTTGCATAGAAGTCTCTCTCGGATTAGTTTATTCCTTCATGATCATTACTTCCTAGATTCAAAATCTGATACATACCTACCTTAAAGGCACCACATTTAAAGCGTATCCTAAAGTAGGCAAAGGGTGTTCTCTGGCTTTTAATTACAATAACAGGAAAAACCGAAGAACCCCAAGAAGCCAAAACTGGAGGTCAGTTCTCATTCTCCTTCTCCTCTTCCCTGACTGCAGGGCAGGTGGTGCCAGGCTGTGACAGCCCACCCCTTCCTGCCCTGGGTGCGGAGAGGGCACCCGGGCGTCCTCAGCCCTCACCGCGGGAAGGAGCCCTGAGCGCCCGCGCTGTGTGGAGCGGGCCAGAGTGAGCATCGCTCAGGCAGCGGACCTGGCTCCACCCCGGAGCAGAGCCGGGAGGCTCGGTGACACTGTGTCCCGTGCCCGCCTGTGTTTCCAGCTATGTTAAGACAGCGCTGGGCAGTTTTCACGAGAACAACAAAAGTGGGATTGTTTCCAAAAAGAACATTATCAGGTGCTCTCTGGTCAACTTTCTTTTATCCCTTTCCCAAGAGAAACACACACCCGTTCCTCAGCTTCTAGGAGAAGGAAACGGCTCCAGGGCAGCGTGAAGGACCCGGAGCCCCGGGAGTCTCAGCGTGTGTGGGCTCAGCCTGCGAAGAGCGCGGAAGCCGGAAGGGTGTGGGTTATATACAATCCAGAGGGGAACAGGTGCTTCTGGCTTGCGCCCAAGAAGGTCAAGTTTGCAAAACGGGCAGAATTTATGCAAGTTTTAGCTTTAAATAATTTTGATTTTTAAGACTCTACCTTATCTACTAAGAAATACAACTATTACAAGCTTTAATCAAGGAAACTTATGATAAAAGAGTCAAGACAATAGCGTTTTATATAGAATTGTTTTAAGATATACAAGAGGTATGATGGTTCTGCTCTGTCAGCCTGAAAAAAGCAGAATTGGAATGCATGCTCTTGTCTTTGAAAACTTAACTGCAGGAAAAACATTAAGTACATTACCAAATAGCAACATGCATCATTGCTCTTCCCCCAAATTTTATGATTTTAGGGTTTGGTTTTGTTGGAAGGCCATGGTGTTATGATGACAGCATTTTTATCTGTAAAAAAATTCTTTTTTTTTTTTGAGACAGGGTCTCGCTTTGTCGTTCAGGCTGACCCTGAGCTCACTATGTAGCCCAGGCAAGCCTTGAACTCAGCAATCCTCCTGCCTCTGCCTCCCGAGTGCTGGGATGACAGGCGTGAGCCACCACACCCAGCACTGTGGTATGCAATATTAATGGCTGGTGGGCGTGAGTCTCCACATCCAGCATTGTTTGTGGTTACCGGGGATCAAACTCAGGACCTTGCGCTTGCGAGGCAGATGCTGGAACCGCTGAGCTAAATCTCCAGCCCTATAAAAAAAAAAACTATTTCACATGTCACTAGCACTATATAGTGTCAAAAGAAAATAATCATCCAAAAATGATGGCCAGAAGAATCATAGACCCCCGAAATACTGTGTTTTAGGCATAGTAATAGCTTAACTTCTCAAAAATGTTCAATTATTTATTTAATTCTGAAACAGATCTGTTTTGATTTTTTTAAAAATAGGACCCAGAAGAGCAAGTGAATTTATGGAATAATGTTACTACATTTTGTACTTTGCTTTTTTTAATGTTATAGTTTTTTTAAAAACCTTAGAGACTGAACAACTAATTAATTACCTATGGCCTTTTGCACTGTATTGATGATGTTCCTCATTTTTGTTCACATACCAGATACTGTAGCTTGGGTCCAGAATGTCCCTCAAGGGCTGGGTCCCCAAATTGGACCTTTAAGGGGCGGGGCCTAGCAGGAGGCCTTTGGATCACTGGGGGATGGCCTTAAAGGAACAGTGCTGTGGTCTCTGGCACCTTCTCCTTCCTGTTTCTTTTGCTTCTTAGCCATGAGGTAAGCAGTTCTCACTACCACATCCTCCTGTCCTCGCTGTGGGCCCAAAGTCAGGGAGGCCAACTGACTGTAGACTGGAACTTCCAAAGCTGTATGCCAAGTTACACTTGCTCTTTGTAAGTTGTTTGCTTCAGGAGTTTTTCATAGTGGCACTAAATAATTCGCCCATGTCTTAGTTCATGTGTGTTGCCCTAACAAAATACCTGAAGTATTTTGCAAACAGAAATTTATTCCTCGTAACTCAAGAGGCTGGGAAGTTCAAGACCACGATGTTAGGCAGAATCACTATCTGCCAAGTTTCACTCTGCATCCAAAATGGTTCCCTGTTCCTATGTCTTCACCTGGCACAGGGTGGGAGGCACAAAGGCCTAGAGCGCTCCTTTTACCTCTCTTCTAAAATCAGTAATCTCATTCATAAAGGCTATTGCCCTGTGCATAGTCACCTCCGAAGGCCTCCCCTCCTAATCCTGTCACACTGGTAACTGAGTTCCAGCATAATCCTTTGAGAGCATGCTCGGACTATACCATCCAATAGGAATCTGAGGATGCATTTCTTAATTTGTCACCAATAGCACGGAAAGGCTGAGAAAGCAGCTACCAACCATTATACTAAGGTCTTAATAGAGGAATTTGGGTTCATTAATAAGAAAGCCCCTCCTGCTGAGTCAACTCTGGCAGTTCAGTCTCTGCCAACTACAGTTCCCGTACTGCATACAGAATGGAAATAGAAAAATGAGTTCAGAATTCTAACTAAATTTCTTGGAGTTTGAGTTTGCATGTCTTGGGTTTTTTTTTAATTGAATTCTTTATTGGTACAATTTATATACATCTCAAAATCACATATAACATTGGGAAATTTGTACCAGTATATGCCACAAGTTAATTCTCATTTTTACCCATATCCCTACCCACTCCCCCCTCCTCACCCCCTTTATACATGCTCTTTTATTTTCTTTCTGTATCATATTTATTCCTTCCCCTCATCATATTCCCACACCAAGTTTCCTAGAGAAATATTCCACTCTATAAAAGCTGTCCTACTTTCTAGAACTCATTTGCATCTACAGGTGTTCATGCCAAAGAGAAGATCCGGAAATTGTCTATCTGTGATCTATTGATTTCACTTATTAGGATATCCTCCAGATGTCTCCATTTGTACCTAAATGGATCGATCTTGTCATTCTTTATGGCAGAGTAATACTCCATTTTGTAAAAAAACCACATTTCTTTATCCACTCTCCAGTTGATGGACATTTGGGTTGTTTCCATTGGGTTTTTTTTTTAATTGTTGCTGTGTTGGTATATTTTCCAAAATAAATGACCATACGATTATCTGACTCTTCCTTTTTTTTTAAAGTGTTTCTATAAATGTGTTCATCAGAGCCCTTGAGAAACTTGATATTCATTATCAGAGCTATGCCTATGAGTAAAGATTGAGCCACCTTGAAAATTTTATAGCTGGGAAGTGCCGAC
>PVIC010043944.1:0-15215 GCA_004025085.1 Thryonomys swinderianus
GTATCTTCTCAAAAGAATGAAGAGAATCATACATGCCACAGTGAGCAATGTGCACCTATGTTTCAGTGGGACAATTTGTAATAGCTAACTCTTGGAAATAGCCTGAAGGTCCATTAACAAGAGACTGGATAAACAAGATATGGGTTTTTTTCTAAAATGGAGTATTACTCAGCCATAAAGAATGACAAACTAGCTATTTATAGTTTAATGGATGCACATTGGGGCTATACTCATAAGTGAAATAAATAGGATACACATGTAAACATTAAATAATTTCTCTGGTGGGAGAAACTGAAAGAGTAAATGAGGACCAAAATATATAGTAGATAATGTAAAATCAGAAGATCCAAAACTATAGGAAAAGTGGGGGGGGGGGGAAAAGGGAAGAAAATGTATGAGAAAAGAAGGAAAAATCAGAAACAAAGATTTTGTAAATGAGAGGGAGGAAAAGTAGGGGAATGGGAATGAAACAAGAACCAAGGCATATCATGTACGAGTACAAATCCCAGAAGATGAACGTGATCATAATGTATGTCTACACTGTACCAATAAACTCAAAAGAAAAGAAGAAAACAAAGGAAGAGCACGGCAAAGGTGTGACGCTGTCTGTCCTGGGGCGATCTCTGGGCTCTTCGCCGTTGTGCTCCGAGGAAGGAAACTCCTCACAAGGAGCTGCCCTGTGGACAAGCCCAGGTGAGGAGGAAGGCAGGAGGCCTGGTCCATATCCACTGAAACTTCCATCGAACTGGGGAGTGAGTTGGGAGGATCCATCTCCCAGCATAGTCTTTTTCTTTTAATTGAATTCTTTATTGGTACATTTTACAGACAGCTCACAATCACACTCAACACTGGGGAATGTGTACCAGCATGCAGAGTCTTATGATAACTTCACGCTGGGCTCGGCAGATGTCGCCCTGTGCAATTTAGCACAAGAGGACCCGGTTAAGCTGCAGCTTAATTTCTGACCTGTAGAAACTGAGATCTAAATATTGCTGTGTTAAGCAGTAACCACCTACACCAGCGTCACCAGAGTTTCTAATTTTTCAAGAGCAAGCAGAAATCTAGATTCAAGTGTGTAAGATCGACTTCTCTTTAACTGCTGAAAACAAATCCACCCCATAGATCAATCTATAGAGATGCTTCATATTCCCAGAGGAGCATATACCGCAACCAAAGGATAAAGGTGCTGTGAAGTTCCCAGGCTCCACAAGGAGATGCAGACGATGACAGAACACAGTGACAAACACGGAGAACCAGGAAAAAGCCCTCTTCACTGAAATAAAGCAGAATAAATACTTGTCTTCTTCTAGCCATAAAGAGTGAAGGACAATGGAGTTGGGTATTGAAAGATAAGTTCTTCCTGCAAAAAAAAAATGTGAGAATCAGTAATAAAATTCAGGAAAAATGACAACTGAAAAATTTGTGTGAGAGATCCTGAATTAACCCAAGCTCTCTTAGCATTTGCCTCACATGTTTCCACGGCATGGCATTAAGTGTGAGGTAGAAAAAAACCCAAGGGATTAGCTTTTTTCTTTTTAAATTTGAAAGATTATACTGTGGTTAATATACATGAGTTGCAAACTGCTAGGGAAAAGAGGCCGATTTTCTAATGCAACCCAGGACATAAGTCATATTAAAACACTTTAAGACAAAATGTTTCTATAAATTTGTGCCCTGAAATTACCATAACATCATCTGCTCTGTTACAAATGATGGCTAATCCTGTCTTACCACGCTCAGCATTCCATCTATCACCTCTGTGAGAATGAATCCCAAATAGGCATTTCTATCCCTAGCTACATTACTAAACTATTATCCTTTTTCTCAAATTGTATTTCCTCTGAGCTCTCCTACTTCTTATTCAACAGCCATCTTCTTTCCCAAATTGCCTTCTTCTACACCATTCTGCCATAGTCATTTTCAGGCAGTTACCAAATCACATTAGATGTTCTTTAATCTTATTTCTTTGATTTTTATCTTAAGTATTACTTGCCTGGTATTTCTAAAAGAATGATAGTGTTTCAAGGCTTTACCAGCTAACACGCTCATTACTATGTTGTTATTTACACATTCTTTTTTCTCTCCATCTGTTTATACTTTTATTAGTCTACTCTACATATACAAACCAACAGCAAGGTCCTTAAAACATTATTCAATGAACTATTGGTGACCATAACATGGTAGAGTTTGATTCTACATTATAAAATGTAGCACTTAAATTTGAACTGCTAGGAACGAGAATGTGGGTAACCAAACATTATGGGTGGACACATCTATAACCAATTTTAATGACGTGAAAGTATGCTAGTAAGTTTGCAGACTTATTATATGAGACATGGTCATCACTCCCAGGGGTTCTGGGGTCGCCTCTTCTCTTTGCCAAGATTTGCTAGTGCACACTCACTGATTTTAGTAACTCTAGATCTTTGCCTAAAACCCAAAGTAGAAGTTTAGCAAAGCTAATTCTTTTAGGATACATTTTATTTCAATATATTAGAAGATGAGTTATACAAAACCAACATTAAGAAGATATGCTTCCTAAATGAGTGGTGACCATAAAACTAATCACTAGTAGTTAAATTTTCATTTATGGAGTAGTCTCGAAATAAAATATGCCTCTGCAGTCTTCTATTGCATAACTCATACTAAGCATTTCATAGCTTAGTAGTGCTGCTGATGAGAGTATCTCTTCACCACTGATGTGATGTAACTGAAGACAACTGCTAAAATTAAGCTCATCATTTTTGCATTTGAAATAGTGCAAGAAGGAATCATGAGTAAATCTGATGCTTTGCTTCTGAGACCAACAAGCAACAATAAGACAGTAACGTTTTATAAAATGAATTCTTTCCTATAGGTTTATCACATATTTTTCAAATGTTCAAATTTATTATGTGAGCTTTGGATTAGAATCTGATACTTAAAAAATAGTTTGGGGTTCAATATTAAATACCTTTAGCCCTTTTAGAAATGAGAAAAACTTGTGTTCTTTTGAATACAACTATACATATAAGTAGAATAAAAGCAGCAGCCAGGCTCTCAGACGTTGGAAAAGTCACCATCGGGTCCAACGTACTGACTAGATCCACCAACCGCTGCTCGATTCATTCAAAATAGTCAGACTCAACTTTGAGCCCTCTAAGAAGACCACAAGGTATTTCCCAGTAATTGAGCTTTGAAAAAGAACAAGAAATAAATAAAATTTCTTTCTCAGATCTAACAAGCCTGGTAAGAGTAAGTAGTTTAGTAAATGGAAAGAAGATACACATTGCAATGAGTTCTGCTGAGATTAATCTTGGTTCTGGCCTCTGGGTTCAAGTGATGGTGTAGCCATCCACACCAGACTACACTTCTTGCCAATAACAACAAAAAGACCTTTAAGGAAAATATTTTCTTATGTGTTTGCAAGTAATGGAGAGTGGCCAGAAGTAAATAGGAACTGGAGAGAATCCATCCCTGGTAAGAAGGAAACAAAAACTAAGATCCCATGTGTTCCTGAAAGTGCCGTCCATCTTCTTATCGAAGGACTAGAACTCATGCAGAAAATGGCGAGTTTAACGGACTGGCGACACAGATGTTGGAGTGCAGATGGAGGCAGCTTATAAATCAAGGAAGAAGTCTCCTGAAAAAAGGGAAGCACAAAGTCTGGAGCCTGAAAATCTGTGTTAAATCTTCTCTCAAACTCTTTGGGTAACTCCTAAATCCGCGGTTTCATAGCAAGACTACAAATAACCCAGAAGAAACAGATGGAAGGCCGACAGGGTGACCAGAACCTTCGGCGCTGCCAGCTGCCTCAGCACTCTGTCAAGCCGCCACCTACCCAAAGACTACAAAACACCCCTTGAGCTAAAGGGGCCACCTCAACAAATCCTGAAACTGAGCCTCTGCAAGATGCAGATGAGCTGACTTTACTTAGAGCTGAAACAAGACTCAACACTCTCCAGAAGGAAAGGACAGAACCCAAAGCTTCCTCAGCATCTATCGTGAATGTCCAGCATATGAATTCAGAAGTATCAAAATAGGCTTAGAACCCAGAGAAAAATGAATAGAAACAGACCCAGCTGTAAGACACATTTTAGAATTCATACACAAGGAAAAAAAACTGACCATATTTTACATGATACAAACAGATGTGAATTTCAGGAGAAATGTGAAAATTTCCAAGAAAATTTGGGGAAATTCTACAACAGACAAAAATAAATCAGGGTAGAAATTTAGCTCAGTGGTTCTGGCACCTGCCTAGCAAGTACAAGGTCGCTGGTTTGATCCCCAGTAACCACATAAAACAAGCAATCAATACCACACACCACAATCCTGGACATGCTGGCTCATGCCTGTAATCCCAGCACTCAAGAAGCAGAGGCAGGAGAATTCCTGAGTTCGAGGCTTGCCTGGGCTACATAGTAAGCTCAGGGCCAGCCTGAACTACAAACCGAGACCCTATCTCAAAATAAGAATAATAATATCAGAAATAAAATATTTATTAAATCTTCTGACAAAATTCAATACCCACTCCTAAATTTTTTTAAACTGAATTCTTTATTGGTACAATTTATATACATCTCACAATCACATATAACATTGGGGAATTTGTACCAGTATATGACACAAGTTAATTCTCATTTTTACCCATATCCCTACCCACCCACACCTCCCCAACCCCTATATACATGCTCTTTTATTTTCTTTCAGAATCATATTTATTCCTTCCCCTCATTACATTCCCACACCAAATTTCCTACGGAAATTTCCCATTCTATAAAAACTGTCATACTTTCTAGAGCTCATTTGCATCTACAGGTGTTCATATCAAAGAGAAGATCCTGTATTTGCCTATCTGTGATCTATTTATTTCACTTATTAGTATATCCTCCAATGGAGTATTATTCTGCCATAAAGAATGACGAGATCGATTCATTTATGTGCAGATGGAGACACCCATTCCTAAATTTTTTAAAAGACCTTTGGAAGAAAAGACTAGATGAATGCTCCCTACTGTCCATTAAGGCCAACAGGAAGGCAAAGATGTCTAATGTCCCTACTCCACTTCTATTGAACATTGTTCCAAAGGTGCTAAATGCAATTACACATGAGAAAGGAAGATATAAAACAATTTCTACATATACATTACAGTAATTAATACCTAGAAATGCCAAGGAAGTTCATAATAAAAATAACTAAAATAATTAAATAATTGTCCAATATAGTAAATATTTCCTGGTAGCAAAAAGCTACTATGGAAGAGAATATTTGATACACAATAGCAACAATAAACACTCAGAAATGTACCTAGAAAATTAACTTTAAAATCTTAACCAAAAATTATTAAAGTACTTTTATGACACAGAATCTGCATAAAGGGCAAAAGCCCCTTATTGGTTTTAATATCAAGACATAAGAGCTCTCCATGTTAATTTGGTAATTGTGAAAAGCAGTTGCAATATTGATGATTAGAATAAGAAATTTAACTGCACTAAGAAACACCCCATCCCATCAGTAAGGCACAATTCTGGGTGTGTCTGTGGGTGGTTGACATGGAGACCCATAGACAAGAGTGGGAAGACCTCCTTCAGTTGTGGGCAGCACTATCCAACGGGCTTGGAGCCTGGATGGAATGAGAAAAAGGGGAGAAGAAATTGCACCGATGTTGAAGGGCTCCAGCCTTTTCAGCAGATGCATCCTTTGCTGTCACTGTCCTTGGACCCTGGTGTCCAGGTCTCTGGTTTCCTTGACTTTCCAATGCAAACTCACCCGCAACTATGCAGTGCTCTTCCAGGCCTTTGACCCTGGACTGGTATTGCATCTTTGATTCCTTTTGTTCTGCAACTTACACTGTTTCAGGTCAAGCAGCCACTGAATCTTCAAGCCCTGCCACTCAAAGATTACCCCTGACAACTCTATCTCTGATCCTGTAAACATACATAGTAAATCCGTATGCAAAATACCTATGCTCCATTTTCAACTGATTCTGTTGTTCTAGAAGACACTAATACAGATGTTGGTACTAGCAGTGATTTTAGAGAAAGAGAACTGTAATGAATTGCTCTGTCTGGTATAGTGGTTCCTGAAACTGGACCGTCAAAATGATGAATCCTAAGTCTCCATGATAATGTTGAATACTGATAGTCCACAGTGTGAATTCTTTAAAATACTATTTTACCTAATTCAGCACTTGTGAGATGCAAAGAAATTAGTAACTTCATATGTATATAAGATTTTTTAAACACTTTTGGAAAAAAATAATGATGTGGCCTGGTTGCTTGTAGTACCTTTGGATAAAGTTTTAAAGGAAAACAGTGAGCTCAAAGATTCCAATTACGAGCTCCCAGACAGCGTAAACAATTTAAAGCCTTCTAAATCCATCCTGAGGGAGAATCTTCTTTTAGCTATGAGGCTGAAGTTGTCAAAACCAAACACAAACTCATGACAAAATCAGCTAAACTGCAGTGCCAGTTTAAGTACAGATCAAGTTTAAACTCATCCTCTAAGAATATCTGTAGTTAGGGAGAGGGTGCTGATCAGACAACAGTCAGATCCATAAAATGGGATGGAAGGAAATATTAGAGACAAACATGAAGAGGCTCGGGACTTTGGAATTATGAGGGGATCACTTTGCCAAAGGAGAGACTTCCTCACCCTCGGTGGGAAAGGCATCCCCACCTCAACCCCCAGTGGTGCTGGGCGCTCCACCTCTGCCTACAGAAACTAATCCCGATTTCCCTGCGGAAACACCAGTGAACTTCCCCGATGCACTTTCCAAGCAAGACAACGCCCATGCTTCTCGGGACCCACCTCTGCCTCTGGCCCTATAACCGGGCTCAATCTCAGAAGGCTTCTTAGGATAAGGAACGCACCATCACCCGCAGGAAGATATGGTATAGTCCCCGAGAATCTCTAATGGTTTCTAATTTCTACAAGCACAGGTCTAGGGAACAGGATAGGAATGGATTTTATGGGTTTGAGATAATGACAGAACAAACATAAATCCGGATCAGGCTGGATGTCTTGATATGGACCCATTAAGCAGACATTCTAGGTTTAATATCACAACTATGGAGTTTAAAAGGTGCTAATAGTATTTCAGGTCGATTGGCTAAAGTATGAATCAAAAGATAGTGTTCTGTGAAACCTGATATTCCTTCACTTACTATTCATGAGGCTATGTAAAGGTCAGGGAAATTAAAATGCTAGAGATGGTTTGACAGGTAAAACCTATTCCCTGACAAGAAAGGTAAGAATATGTTCAGAGTGCATGGACTCTCTTAGGCCATCGCATACTATCACCATGCATTGTTACTAAGGTTAATGGGAAACTAAAACACCCCAATCCAGGCAAGTGACAAATGGCCCAGGACCTTCAGGAATGATGCTACAGATCACCCTGATAGGTAAAGAACCAAGACCTGCTGAGGTGCCCGCTGAAGGCCAATGACACACAGAAAGGCTAGAAGGTAGATAAGTTAGAAATAGCAACAGTGATCCTGTGACTACACACAGAAATGAGAACTACTATTGTTAGGAGTGTTTTCCGTTTTTGTGAATATGCTTTGGCATAGGCACACATACATTATGTTGCATGTATATATTTTGCACATATATGTATCGGATTATTACTTGTTCTGTCATTGCCTGAGACAAATGTTTCTAATAAATTTCAACTTGATAAATGAGTGATGTCTTCAAACAGTACATGATGCTGAACATCACATGCTCACAACAGAGCCAATGGTTCTGTCCCCTGCTCCTTCCCCAGGACTCTGGGTGATCGTCAGCCAATAGCAAGAGGTTATAGAGGAGACCTTGTCAGCACAGGAGAAGGAGAAGGAGAAGAAGGTAAAGGAATCATGTCATTCAAATGAGATTAGGGAGATATGTTAAATGTGGGGAAGAATGCAGTGGCACCATCTCCCTAACTACCAATATTCTTTGAGGATGAGTATTAAGCTTGTACTGTAATTCAGCCAATGTCATTATGAAGATTTTTTGGTTTTTGACCAAAAAAGCCCACAAAAAAATGTCAGTGTGAATATTTTTTTTGGTTTTTTAGCCCTATGGCTAAATAAAGAGAAGAGATACTTAGAAGCCTTTAGATTGTTCATGCATATCTCCATCTGTGAATTTGAATCTTTGAGCTCATTCTTTTCCTTTAATGCTTTGTCCAAAGATGCTAAGAGCAACCAAGTAAGGCTGTAGTTGTGTGAGTGATGAATCTGTTTAATGATGAGGCAATGTGACATTTCCATGGAATCTTAGAAAGGAGAAGGCAGCAAATGGCACTGGATTAATTTCTTGTTAAAATTCCACAAAAAGGCAGAGGTTCCACTGAGCCATTACAAGGCAGTGATTCCTTTAGTGGTGGTGAAAATTGTCCTATAGGATAATCCTCCTCTGTCTTCTCACACCAGGCAGTAAGGTTAAGAAATGCAGCTCAATTTGCTTATTTCTCTTTATAGTTCATATTTTCCTTTATTATTCTGTCCTTATTACAGTACTGTAATCTTTTTGAGTTGTAAAATGAATTATCTGTTTCTATGATTTCTTATGAGAAAATTTACTTGGATGGAAAAGTACTTTGGATTATGAGTATCTTTCCGAAGCAAATTATGTTTGTAAACCAAGGTTTTACTGTATTTTTGTTTCCTTTCTTTGTAAGATAACACTGACTGGCTTAATGTTGATATTTAAATATTATAAAATCTACATTATAATACTTAAATTATGGAATATCAGAAAAGAAAGTGGCATCTAAAGAAAAGTGTTGCTTTCTCTTCTAAGGAGGGAATTAATATGCTCCATTTGTAAGTAGGTCAGTTGTATCATGTTAAAGGTAGTTATGAACTCTCTCTTATACTTGGAGATTAAGTGTGCTTTAAGGAGAAGTATCTGGTTGTCAAGTAAGCAAGGGGTGGATGGCAACCATTATTTATGGTATGTCAACTAGAATAAGAAATACCTAACAGATTAGTAAAGTATAATTTTGGGTGTGTCTGTAGATGAGTGACATGGCAGTCAATAAATGAGAAAGATCCACATCAGTTGTGGGTGGCATGAACCAATAGGCTTATATTTTGATGGAGTGAAAAAAAAAAAAAAGGGAAAAAGAACTTATTCCCAAGTGCCAGTCTTCTTGAGCAATTATATTCTTTGCTGTCATCACCTTTAGATATTGGTTTCCAGGTCTCCAATTTCTTCAGCCTTCCAACGCAGACTCACATGTGTGACTCCCATTGAGTTTCTAGGCCTTTCGCTTCAGGCTGGTGCTGTGTCCTTGACCCCTTTTCTTCTGTGGTCTTCATTTTCTTATCTTGAGCTGCTATTGGACTCTGTAGTTCTGCAGCACATGGACCACCACTGTGGATTCTTTAACCTCTTATCCCACATGTGGCCCCTACAGCATCTCCCACTTCTCCTACAAGCCTAATAAATCCTCCTGCATACTTTAACATATTTTTGTACTGATTCTATTCCCCTAGAAAACTCTATAAATGTGATCATAATAAAATCTTTGATACTATATCCAAATAGAAAAATATTTTATGCAATAACTAGAAAAATAGTAAAAAACAGACCTATATATTTAAGTATAATGTAAAATTAAAATAGCTTTGATACTGAGGGATGAATAAAGAAACCACATAAAAAGGACAAGAAGCCTGAAAACAAAGCCAACAGTGTATGGAAATCCAGCACCCAAGAAAGGCAGTATCTCACACTGGTGGGGTAAAGATTTATTCCTCCTGTGGGGGTAACTGCGCAGTCATCTGGAGAACGATATTAGATTTTTTCCGGCCATGTATTAGAATAAAGCCAAAATACACAAAAGGCATATATTTGAAAACAAAAGTATCCAAATACTTTAAGGAAAATATCAGTGAATTACTTGGCAATGGAGCATAGTGTATGGCTTTAAAATATAACAAGATTCATATTGAATAAAATTATGGAGTATAACTCCATACTTTGCATGACAACTATAACATATTAAATAAGCAAAATAAAATACTTTGCATGACAACTATACCATATTAATAAAGATTACCCATAGACTGAGAGAAAATATATGATAATCATATGTGTGGCCAAGAATGATTGGTCACAAATGACTGAATGATTGTGATTCAGAATATATAAAAATGCTCAAAACTCAGTATAAAAACAAATCAATATTTATATTCTATCTTCATAATCATGGCAAATGAATTAAAAGAAAAAGCAATAGAAAGTTAAGGGTATAAAGAAAGTGGAATTCTGTTAATGTGAATGCAACATGATAAGGTTGTTTTTTGATAAAGGGAGAACCCTATCATATAATGCACCAAACCTACATCTAGGTTGTTACCTAGGAAAAGTGAACATTTATTCTCGCAGAAGTCTTCGTATGACCTCTATAACAGTTTATTCAATATCATCAAAAACTGGAAACAACTCAGAAGCCACTAAGTAGCCACACTGTGGTACGTCCACATAATGAAATACTACCCAACAATATGAAGGAACAAACTATCAATTCACAGAATAAAGACGAATCTCAAACCAACTGTGTTAAATCAAAGAAATTCAGTTCAATGAAGAATAAATATTGTACAATATTTACATGATACTCCAGCAAAGTGATAAAATTAGAGAACAGGTGGGTGGCTGCCCACAGGTGGAGGTGCACTGAGGGGGCGGGGAGAATCGCGAGTGACAGGACGTAAGGTGGGAGGGCTGCTGTCCTACACAGCTCTGTGCAGCTCAGAAAAGCTCAAGCAACCATATACTGCAATTGTTTCTGTGTATGCAAATTACACAGAAATGAGTTACAGAGAAAAATGGAATTCCGACTGTGACCAATCTAAAGTATTAGAAATCAACCAGGTACTCACATGGAAGAGGTTCAGGGATAAAATTAAGAAACTTTGATAAAAGTGTTTGGCCTTAGTGCCATAAATAACTAGATTGCTAACAAGTAAAAACATACACAACAGAGCTGGCACATTTGTTTCTCTAATGGAGCAGTTTAGCATTTGTGAAACTGTATGTGTGTACAGTGGGACAAACGTGTAACTACACTATAGCTAATGTGCCAGCTTCATCGATGGCAGAAAAAGTCATCTCATACAAAGAAGTGGAAAGGCTGGAAAAAAAAACTCAGTCATCCTGGACGTAGTCAGAGGTATTTGATCAACTGATGGCTTTATTATATATACAGTGGTATTTCAAATGCTTTTCATGCATAAATTTGTTTCACAAACAGAAGTGTTTGGTAAAATTTTGTTTTTGTTTGCAAATTGCCCTGGGTGACAAATACAACTGTGGCAACCTTTCCCACACAAATACGGCCTCTTTTCTAAAATCATGAATCAAATTAAATTTGTGGACCAAGGAACCACTATATATTCACTATGGTAAGTAAGTGTGTGAAAGTGTGGGTTGGCGTATGTTGTATATATCTCAACTCTAACCACTGAGAAGGACTAGAAGAAATGATTCTTCAAAAGTAATTAGCTAGTTAGCACAAGATCTTTCTTTTTAATTAGCATCTTCCAATACTAAGAGTCAGTGACTCCATAGATGAGTGGGACTGAAAAAAAAATATATATATAACAGAAGCCTGGAGCAGGTACAGTCCCAGACAGTAAAGCGATATCAGAAAGCAACAGCAGCCAAATTGTTTTAAGACTTCATGTCAAAAGTTCACTGAAAGCAGTAGGAAAGAGCTCTCAAAGAACAGAGTTGAAACACTTTGAGCCTTAAAATATTTGTAACAATGAAGTATACTTCCATGAGTCTGTGTTGATTCTATGAATAACTGAATAAACTGAGAACAGTTTTTACAGAAAGATTTCAATTAAAATGGAAGAAGGGCCGGGTATGGTGGTTCATGCCTGTAATCCCAGCACTCGGGAGGCAGAGACAGGAGGATTTCTGAGTTCGAGGCTTGCCTGGACTACATAGTGAGCCCAGGGCCAGCCTGAACTTACAAAGCGAGACCCTGTCTCAAAAAAAAAAAAAAAATGGAAGAAGGAAAGGATGAGAGAAGTTTGAAAAAAAAAAAAGGATCACTGTAACACCACAATTTCTGTAAGGAAAAATCTACTGATGGATTCTAAGTTTTATATAGGAGTTTAAGCAGAAAGAGGCTGTTTGTGTAATTCTTACACCATCTTTCTCTGATTTATTAATCATAACAGGAAAAATAATAATTCTAGAGTGGAAAAATCTAGAAGACATCATCTTCACCAGATGATTAAATTTAACATCACTAGTAACATGAGATGTTGTCATTGTACATGTTCTGTGTGACACAGAGAAGGGAACCTCACCTTTGTGGTGTCCTTTCCAGTAATGTTGACTAGAAAATATCAGAAGGGCCCAAACTGAGAAACATGCTACAAAATAAGTGACTCGCTCCCTTCAAAACTGCCAAGAAAGACAAGTTGTCAAAGACAGGTGAAGATACGACTGGGAGGATATAATAATTAAATACAACTTGGAGTTGTACAATGGATTGTGGAAAAGGAAACAGATGGTAGTGGACAAACTTACGAAATTCAGAAAAATACTAGACTTTGGTTAATAATATATGTCAATATGGGCCTCAGTTCTAGTAATTTTTCTACAGCTATGAAATATGTTAATTTAAATGGAAGCTGAGAAAAAAGACATATGGACACATTTGCTACTTTTGTATCTTTTCTGGCTTAAAAAGTATACTGTAAACAAAGTCAAAATACAAGTGACAAGTAAGAAAAATATTCGTAGGACATTTCCAAGGAAAAGAGAAGATACAAATATAGATAGAGGAAGATAAAGAATCAACCATAAAAAATTGGCTTGAAGTTATTTATGCAATTTAAAATCACAGAAGGTAATTTTATAAAGGTAAGAGCTAAATCAATGTAATTAAATATGAAGAAAAATGAAATCACAATAGACACCACTGAAATTAGAAAGATTACTGACAATTTCAGTAGATGTAATTACTTCACAAACCTGTATGCCAATAAATTGGGAGAATATGGAAGAAACCGTTATATTACTAGATGCACAAGATTTAACAAAACTGAAGCAAGAAGAGTTCTTAAATCCTGAATAATCCAATCTAGGCAATTAAATTGAAGCAGTAATTAAAAAAGAAAACCCTACTCCCTAAGAAAAGCCCAGATCTGGATGGGTTTACTCCTAACTTCTATAAAAACTTCATAGAAGATCAAACATCAACACTGCTCAAGTTCTTTAATGAAACTGAAAGTGAAGGAGTACGCCCAAAGACATTCCTGGAATCCTCCACAAGCCTGATTGCAAAATTACACAAGGATCCAACCAAAACAGAGAACTACGGCCAATCTCTTAAATGAATACAGACGCAACAAATCGTCAACGACATACTAGCAAAGAGAATGCATGAAGCATTCGCAGCTAGGTTTCATCCCAAGAATGCAAGGACGGTTCAACATATACAAATCAATCAAAGGAATGCATCAGATAAATAGAATCAAGGATTTAAAAAACACATGATTTTCCCAATAGAAACAAAAAAGCTTTGACAAAATCCAACACACTTTCATAAGAATAGTTATATACAGACCTTATCACAATCTAATAGAAGCTATGTTTGACAAAAACAACTGCCAACATCATATTAAATGGGGAAAATCTAAAATATTTCCCACTAAAATCAGGAACTGGACAAGAATGTCCTCTATCACTATTCCTGTTCAATACAGTACTTGAAACATTATCATGAGTAGTAAGGCAAGAGAAAGAAACAAAACATAAGTATAGAAAAAGAGGAAGTCAAATTATCATTACTTGAATATGATGTGGTTCTCTATAAGGGACCCCAAAAAAATCCATCAAAAGACTCTTAGAATTAATGATAAAAGTCACTAACATAGAAGGATACAAAAGTAAACTTGACAATCGCATTCCTGTTCATTGATGATGAAACTACTGAGTAAGAAATTAAGAGGGAAAAAACAATATTATTCCTATTAGCACTGAAAACATAAATACTCAGGACTTAAGCTAACTATGGAAGTAAAGCATCTCTACAATAAAAACTCAGTGCTCTAAAAAAAGGAAATCAGAGAGGACATTAAAAAATGAAAATATATCCTCTTTTCCTGGACAAGCAGAACCAACAAAGTCAGAATGTCCCTGCTTCCAAAATGGATACACAGATTTAACGCAATCCCAATGAAAATATCAATGGAACTTTACTGAGCTGGGAAAAAAACAACTCTAAAATTCACATGCAACCCAAAGAGATTCCAAATGGCAAAAACAACCCTGGGTAACAAAAGCACAGAATGGGGCATCACAATCCTGATTTTCAAATTGCATCACAAAGCTACAGTAATAAAGAACAAAACAAAACAAAAACAACATTGCACTAAAACAAAAGCAGACACAGAATCAGTGGACAAAATACAGGATACAGGAACATAAGCATACTCAACTAGTAGATCTTTGATAAAAGAGTCAAAAACACACACTGGAGGAAAGAGAACTTTTTTTTTTTTTTTGAAACAGGGTCTCACTTTGTAGTTCAGGCTGGCTCTGCACTCACTATGTAGCCCAGGCAAGCCTTGAACTCAGCAATCCTCCTGTCTCTTCCTCCCGAGTGCTGGGATTACAGGCGTGAGCCACCACGCCCGGCTAAGAGAACTTTTTTAATAAGTGGAGCTGGAAAACTGGTTATCCGTGCAGAAAACTACATTAGACTCATATCTCACCATGTACTTAACTTTAAAAGATGAATCAAAGAACTAAATGTTAAAACAGAAACATTTAACGTGTTGGAAGATAAAGTAGATAAAGCTCTTGAAATCATACACATAGGCAAGACTTTCAGAACAGAACCCCAGTTGCACAGGAAATAGTACCAAGAATCAACAAATCAAAGTAAAAACCTTATACACAGCAAAAGACAACTTATGGAAAGGGGAAATATTTTAAACTATTTCTCAGACAGAGCTCTAATGTTTACCATGTATAAAGAGTTCTGAAACAGTTAGGATACCCCCCCAGAAAAAAGGCCCAATGCAAAAATGGGCAAGTGAAATGAATAGACACTTCACAAAATTACAAATGTCAACTAATACATAAAGAAGTGTTCAACATCACTGACCATTAAAGAAATGCAAATTAAAAAAAATACCAAGGGCCATAGATTTAGCTTAGTGGTTTCAGCGCCTACCTAGCAAGCGCAAGGTTCCTGGTTCAATTCC
>PVIC010043945.1:0-15126 GCA_004025085.1 Thryonomys swinderianus
GAAGAAAAGCTGCAGAAACAACTCCAGAAATACTAAGCCATCTTATCTTCAACAAAAGATCCAACACCCTCAGTGAAGGAAAGGTAGACTCTAACAAATGGTGCTGAAAAAACTGAATGTCAAACTGCCAGAGATTAAAGCTAGAACTCTCTCTTTCTCCATACTCCAAACTAAAATCAAAGTGGATTAGAGACAAATATTAAAACAGAAAAACTAAACCTGCTGGAAGACAGGGCAAGTAGAAATCTTGGAAACACTGGCATATGGGAAGATTTGATGAATAAAACTTCAGCAGCACTGCAGTTGTTCAGCAGAAGAATCAACAACTGGAATCTCATCTTATGAAAAAGCTTCTTCACACCAAGAGAAACCACCAACAGAGCGGAAAAAAAAAAAAAACCCTACAATATGGGGGAAAAATTTACCAACTGTTTCTCATACAAAGGACTACTATCTAGAATATATAAAGATTTCAAAAGAAGACCTTCCCCAAATTTAAAGACCTAAATCAAAAATGACATCTGAAATGAACAGACATTTTTCAGAAGAAGTAAAGGCAGCTAAGAAACATATGAAGAAATGATTAACATTGTTGGTTATTCGAGAAATGCACTGAGATTTCATCTCACACTACAAAGAATGGCTGCTATCACAAAATCAACCAAAAACACATGCTGGCAGGAGAAAGGAACTCTTCTACACTGTTGGTGGGAATGTAGACTATTCTGTTATTTTTAAGTCTTCCTTTCTATTATCGCTTATTTTACCTCTGCATGTAACAGAAACTATAGGGAACCAAACACCCATTTTTTTCCCCTCTAAGTTGTTAGTTTTTTGTTTCTCTAGTCCTCACTTTCCCTTCAGTGACCTACTAGCCATGAGCCTGGTCTTTGACATCAGCCAAGGCTGGCTAACTTTATAAAAAAAATAATAATAGCCAGGCGTGGTGGTTTTTGCCTGTAATCCCAGCACTCGGGAGGCAGAGACAGGAGGATTGCTGAGTTCACGGCGGCTTGCCTGGGCTACATAGTGAGCTCAGGGCCAGCCTGAACTACAAAAGTGAGACCCTGTCTCAAAAAATATAATAATAATAATAACAATAATAATAATAATAATTCAGACAGATCTTGTGGGTTTCATACCATCCTACAATAAGTAAGAAAAGTGAGCTCCCTCGAGTACCTTATCTTGAAAATTATGGCAGATTGTAGACTTCATGTTGGTTATTTGTCAAGCTCTTGGGAAACCAGGTTAATTATAGCAAAAAGATAACTCTTGTCAAAACATAAACTGTCTCTGTGAAATTAGGAGATGATTTTAGAACAGAAAAGTGTAGGCTGTACTCTAGAAAGCTCATAAGGCAATCCTTTGGGAGAAATGAAAAAATACTGAAACCTAGATGTTTTATAAGCCACAAGTAGAAATAAATTTTTATATTTAATAAATTGAGGTATGAATATATATTTGGCATGTATCTATGCAACATAATACATGCAAATGTTACTATATTCATAAATATTTAAGATATAAATATATAAATATATAATATGGATAATATATAATAGTATATATTATATAATATATACAATATATAATATATAAATATATGTATTTATATAAATATTTATTTATATATTTATATATATAAAGAACACTGACTCAATGATTTTACTCATAGGGATTTGACCAAAAACATGTAAAATATTGGTTTTGAAAGTTGGTTCATAAACAGATTCTAATATTTATTAACCATCAAAGAATTGCTAAAGGTATGATATTTTTACAAATTGAAAAATTTAACACCAATCCAATCATACAGAGAAAATCCATGTTAGTAAAGCCATAGTAAAAGAATGGAAACACCATTTTAAGACTAAGTGTACGGTAATGTAGGTACTTCTCTAAAATATAAGTGCTTGAATTAGAATAACTATTATTCTCCTAAAAGCACAGAACTGAGTTCTCTGAATCATTGCAATTCATTGACTTCATAAAATTAAATTAATGCAGAATTAAAGGAATACTTAAAGAAATACAGAGTGACATATACATTGAGATAAAAAATAATTGTTAATCTTTGACTCTAAACTTTGCTTGCTTTAAACACTTAGAACATTTTTACTTTCTCTCACAAAAAAAGTAGTTGAAATATTTCAGATAATATATTCAAGTTCTTAGCTTTCCTGGGATGATTTGAATAAAGAAGAAATTGTCTTGAGCCACCCATAAATTACACAATAAGTTTAATGTACCTAATAAACCTACTTTTATCTTTTATATTTTATTATAAGATTTCAAAACACACTTCCAAGTTTAGTAACTAAATAAGAAACTTGCACGTCTGCTTGACGATAACAAATGCCTGTGTTCAGTGGTGCGTGCATGTTGGGAGTTGAAATACCCGCAACAATTATAGCTGCTTCTGTTCACCAAGTGACAAGTTCAGGTGATGTCTCATGCACACCTATATCATTTCCACACTGTTTGGGGGGCAGGGGACCCCACATTCAGTCAGCACTACAGCGTGGTCTCCCTACAGTGTTCATTTGTCCTCTACATAGTCCGAGCACTGAAACTATAATCATCATGAAATATATATATATTATATATTATTGAAATATTTTTAAATAGTAATAAATATTTAAAATATATAATATAATATAAATATATATATATTTGTGTGTGTGTATATATATATATATATATATATATATATGTATGTATTTCTAAAATTCACACAACAATACTAAACGTTTACAATCTCATGGCTCTACCCTACTGGCTATCTAGGCCTACTGAGGCCCAAAAAATACAGTTTGGGAAAACCTACCAGACTTCTGCCTTTTTCAGTTTCCTAAAAGCGTTGTTTTGTATTTAAGATAGATAGATAGATAGATAGATAGATAGATAGATAGATAGATAGATAGATAGATAGATAGATAGATAGATAGATGATAGATAGATAGATATAGATAGTTACAGATATAGATATATCCCTTTGTCTCCCATGATTAAAAAAAAAAAAAGCCCTGGTAATGTAACTTTAGTTTTCAGGTGTCTTCATCAAAAAAATTTTTTTTCCCAAAAAGTAGAATTCCTATTGGAGTGCTATGTTCCTAATATTGGGAACTGGCACACAGCATACTCTACTACAGTTGTAGAAATGAATCTCTTAATCTCCCTTCTTCAAGATTAGCAAACTGAAAAGATAACCTGGCCAAAATTACCCTGTCCCATGAAGAACTATTAAAATTTGCACTAAAATTCCAAACTCACAAGAGAACTTTAAGTAAAAAAAAAATATGTATTTTAATTAACATTTGTACATGTACCAATCCTACAATGAACAATGATTTATAAAGTCTTGTTTAGCATAACTGCTTTTAACTTTTTTAAAAATGGGATTATGATATTCTTTCTCAGTGTGATGTTTTTAACTGGCTTTCTAAGATTCGTTGTGTTAATATGTGAAGCTATTGGCCATTGTTCATGACTGTGTAGTATCTGACTGTATTACTAGACCACAATTTATATAACTATTCTTCTCGTGGGTATTTCAACTGATATTTTTGTTCTTTCTGAGTACAGTTTGTGTGTATGTGTGTGTAGGGGGTGTGAACACACATGCATGTACATGTGGATGTGCGCTACTGGGGAGTGAATTGTACCTGATATCTTTACCTTGAGCTACATGTCAACCTTTTTTATTGTTTGTAAAATTTTGAGATGTAATCACAAAATTGCTAAATTTCCCAGGCTGGGTTTGAACTCACAATTCTCCTATCTCCACCTTCCAGAGTGCTAGGATGATGAGCATGCGCCAATACACCCAGTTATTTGTTTTGCTATTAATAGTAATGTCACCATGAACATTTCTGCTTAAGCATTCTGTTCTATATATAAATATATCTTTTTAGATTATACCTCATAATCAAGTATGGTTTATTCTTAATATAGCTTTATACACTCATGCAAAAAAAAAGCCTGAAACAAGTTTCTCCAAATAATCTTTAATTACTTGAGAGATATTTTCTTTTATATTTTCTTTTATATTTTTCTTTTATATTTTAATATTTTCTTTTATATTTCCACATTATACTTTATCAAATACATTTCTTGTCATCATATATGGTTTTACTGTCTAATCCATTCTGTTTAACAAAAAATGCTTGCAAGACTACTAAACAGAAACAGGCAAAAAGTACAGGTCAAGTTAATAAACCTGTTAGCAAAAATTCTATTTTCAAGTATATGCTTCTTTAAATTTATGAGTACAGTTGTCATAAAAATATGATTGAATCATTAACATTCAACCATCACAATGAAACAGTGCATTTCACTCTATTTTCCAGGCACTCGATAATGTCAAACTTTTAGATGTTTGTGACTATGTTATACCCAAGCCAAGTTTTTGGTTTAACTGGCCATTGTCTCAAGTACTTCTGCCTTCCTTATGTCCTTACAGACCTTGATTGGTGGTTAATGAGTAAAACCAAAACCTGGACATCTAGTTTATATGTCCTATGTCATTAGACATCTCAGTTACTTTTCTCGTATTTGACACAAAATACCCAACACCCAAAGTTAAAAGCAGAAAGGTTTATTTAGCTCACAGTTTGTAGAGATTTTAATCAATAATCAACTGGCCCCAAGACAGGGTTGGTCTTGGTAGAGGGGTAGCAGTTCATGGCAGAAGACAGGAAAAGCAACAAGGGACATTAACATCGTCTTCTTATCACATTTATCTTATTCGGGTTACTCAGGGCGGGTAGCACTGACATTTTTAATCCTAGGGCACTGACCCTAGTGTTACACCAGGAATCATATTCTAGATTCACCCACATATGAAAACCACCCCTTAAGATCACATGAGGCCTTTGGGGGGAGACTTCTAAACACAAGCCCATGAAACTGGGAAGATCAGCCTATTCCCAGGTATGTATGAGAATATTGCATTACTAAATCTAAAGTTTTCATTTATAGACCTTCCTACCCTGAGCCTCCATGAAACCACTGATTCCACAAACTGTGTCTC
Organism: Thryonomys swinderianus; assembly: GCA_004025085.1. Classification (NCBI taxonomy): domain Eukaryota; kingdom Metazoa; phylum Chordata; class Mammalia; order Rodentia; family Thryonomyidae; genus Thryonomys; species Thryonomys swinderianus. Next base: position 5,036 of record PVIC010043945.1, read on the forward strand.
TAAACATTTTTTTTTTTTAGACAGGATTTCATTTTGTTGTTCAGGCTGGCTCTGAGTTCACTTTGTAGCCGAAGCAAGCCTTAAACTCACAGTAATCCTCCTGTCTCTGCCTCCCTAGCACTGGAATTATACGTGTGGCCACTAGGCCCAGCATTGTGGTATGTGGTGCTCATTACTGGTGAACAAGAATCACCACACCCAGTATTGCTGTATGTGGTTACTCAGGGAATCGAACTCTGGATTTTGTACTTGCAAGGCAGACAGACACCTAAACCACTGAGCTAAGTCCCTGGCCCATGTCTAAACTTTTGTGAGCAAACACTACACTGAATTTTTTTTTATCATTTCCTTAATACCTCCAACTACTTCTCCACTTTTCTTTCTTTTCCTAACTCTTGCTGCCTTTTGGAAAATGCAGATATTTTTATTACCTTGTCATTTCCCTCTGTTTCTCTGCCACAGGCTTATTTTTCTCATTAACTGTATGTTTAAATTTCATTTCAGTTTTAGCACAAAAAAAGACACAAAACAAATGCATAAGCTTGGGCTTCATCTTGACCTGAAAGATGAGTTGTGTTGCTTTAACCCTTTTTTTAATCAATGAGCAGTTAGTACCCAATTATGATGGCTTGAAGTACAAGAAAAATGAGAAGTAACTTCATGGAATGCATCGTTCATCAAATATCGAGCAACCTGAAAAATCTGGTTCAGAAAGGTGTGTCAGATTTGTCAAGGTAGGGGACGATTTCAGGTATTTCTAATCATGAGACTTATTCATTGTTCCAAAGTAGATAAGCAGTACAAAAACTGAAATGTTATTCTGTTCTGGTGTTTTAATCACAGGGACCTAATCGATCTATGTGAATTTTTATTGTCTAGATTTAGAATCTTTTTCTACTTCTCTGTCAACTCAAATTAAGGCCTTTTTCAGTATTCCACAGTTGCACTTCTGCTTTAGAATGTTAAAAGAAGAAAGAGCATCTAAAATGTTTTCAGATTTAAAATACTTTTTATCAGTCTTTACCTGAGCCCTTTGAGTCTTCTGTAATTCACATTTTTTAACTGGTACAACCTTTAAAATGCCTGAGCTACATCTCTTAATTCTTTTATTGATAACTCAATAACAAAACACAGTTGAAAACTGGTTTCAATGTGCTAAAGGCCTTTAAAAAACAACTGAGAAGTAGCTCCTTCCAAAAGAGACTTTAGAATGATGCAGTAAAAGTATCTGTGGCCCTTTGACTATTTTCATAACATATTTTTATGAAAATTGCCTTCTTTTTACTGAGCTTTAAACTTCAATTCCTTGCTAGGTGTGAGATAATGAACTAAAGACCTTACATGAATGCTATTTAAACTTCCACTGAACTGGACATAATAGAATATAATTTTCTTCTAAATCTCAATTATAAATCCCAAAATATCCTCAATAATCAGCTCAGGGTAAGATAAGGCAACGCTAAGAACATTTATCTCCTATATTTGAGGTCCAAAGGGTTATCTTGAACTCTTTCGCTGTCACATAAGTATCCAAGCAAAGGTCAGGCTCTCATTAAAGCTTATCTGAAGCCCGAGTTATATGTTATGGTTTATCGCCTCAAGTACCAATTAATACAGAATTAAAGAAATGGAAAACCAGTGATTCACATCTTCTCAGCAAACCTTCATGCTTCAGCATAAAGCTAAAATATTAATTGTCATTTCAGTCATGTAGTGTTTTATTAGCACTTAAGTCTGTAGATTTTATCAAAAGATATATAGCACTCATTTTTAACAAAATGCAGAGGAGATTTGGAGAACATTTACTCAAAAGCTAAAACAGTAAAATCTTAGAGTTATTTTCTAACCAGTGACTTAAAGGTGTACATTAATTATTAATGATGTTCACAGTGCCAGGCGTGGTGGCTCACGCCTGTAATCCCAGCACTCAGGAGGCAGAGACAGGAGGATTGCTGAGTTCGAGGCTTGCCTGGACTACATAGTGAGCTCAGAGCCAGCCTGAACTACAAAAGCGAGACCCTGTCTCAAAAAAAAAAATTATTAATGATGTTGAAATGCTTAACAGTAGGAGACAAAAAAGTCTATAAAATATCATTGATAGCCGGGCATGGTGGCTCACACCTGTAATCCCAGCACTCGGGAGGCAGAGGCAGGAGGACTGCTGAGTTCAAGGCTTGCCTGGACTACGTAGTGAGCTCAGAGCCAGCCTGAACTACAAAGCAAAACCCTGTCTCCAAAAAAAAATACATCATTGATAAAATATGACCATGATAGCAAAGGTGGTGGTCTTCTTAGAGAGCATACAAGGAGAAACAATGTATAGCATAATCATACCCCACAGTATTAATGAATTTTGCCTGTCAAGTTGTTGAGGGAAGAGAGGAAGCTTCTTCCACCCTTAACTGTAGTTTCATGTCACCCTGAACCGGCCTTCCCTGCAGAGAGTTATTAACCCAATATTACTGATAGCCTCACACAGATCCTGTGACTGCTTCAGCTTCCTGACCAGCATAAACTCCATCCTAACTGTAAGAGCCAGCACTCAGGCAGGCTAAAGCCTTACATCTTTGCTTCTGAAAACACTTCCACTACTTCCACTGCTCTAGAATAGGAAAGCCATCCATCTGAACATTTGTAGTTACTCAGAAGAAAAAAAATAAATCTACCAAGAATACATTGGGAAGAAGAGTATCCTTGATAAACTGAGTCTTTTTGGAACTGTATAAAGGTAGATTTTTATATTATCCTTGTCACTTAAGCAACAACTGAGGTCTTAGGAATTTGTACAACTGAAAACTGTTGCCCATTTTAAAAAAATCAGCTACATAAACATTTCTCTATTGATACAACAGAATAAATATATATTTTCTGTTTTAATAATAGTTAAAAGTTGATGACTTCTGTCCATTGTTTCTGAAAAAAGTCACAAGAATTTGTTTCCTTTTATGATGCCCCACCCCTGTTTCTTTGCTAAATCTTGATTTTCTTTTTTTTGTACTGTTTTGCTTTTATTTACAGATAAATACAACAATGCATCCTGGGCTAAAATTAGATAAGTAAGATTATCTAAAAAGTATTTAATATCTTTTCTGTTGGGACTAGCAAACTCATTTCCTCATGTCTCAACCGAACATTTTTGTCTCATATTCTTACAGATTAAATGTGACTTGTAAAAATTAAAAATTTTAAAAATATAATAAACATATAATAATGTATATATCAAAGGTATATCTATATGAAAATATATAAGCAAAGGAATAGGTATTCAAATATTGCTTATGCAATTACCCCAAATTCAATTTACCACTAAGCATTCTGAGACTCTCTATCTCGAAAAGTCTCATTTTGTGCCAGGTAATTTTTCTCAGACTCAAGATGACTGAGGCAGGTTTTAACTTCCCCGCAAAGATATGGTATAAAGATAAAATAATATTATCCCTGAGTCTGGCGCTCAAGTTTTGAATGTCATATTTAGCAATTCTGACTCTCAGGATTTTATCTTTACTTCTGCCCTCTCCAATTTCCAATGTGAAAATCCCTATTTTCTAAGGACATTTCTCTCTCTTCAAAACTCATTGTCTCTTTCCAGCGCACAAAACTTGCTACAGGACCTCTCTGAACACTTCTGGGATTTAAATTTCAAGTAGTTTATTTCCTCGTACCCACCTTTAGGCGCACTGGCTCCTGCGTCCGTAAAGAGTGAGCCTCACGCCCCTGACAGCGCGCGCCGCCCTTGATCGCCTCCTTTGCACAGGACGAATCCACTTTCCACTTCTTTTCCTATAACTGTACACTGGGAGAGAAACCATCTGACGGGAAATAATATCCTTTTGGCCATGTTCATTACGACGTGTTCTTTTTGTTGTTGTTCTTTGTTTGTTTTGTTTTGTTTTGTTTTTGAGACAGGGTTTCGCTAGCTCAGGAGGCAGAGGCAGGAAGATTGCTGAGATTGAGGCTTGCCTCAGCTATGTAGTGAGCTCAGGGCTAGCCTGAACTACAAAGCAAGACCCTGTCTCAAAAAAAAAAAAAAGTACATTTTTTAAAAACTCGTCCTCTGACATTGTTATCGATTACAATTTCCCACTATCTTCACTTGAATTTTCATGAGCATCTCAAAAGAACCTCTTGGAATAAAATACCCAATGCCATTTTGTGAAAACACTTCTGTACCATTCTGTTTGCCACTCTTGTAAATTAGGCTTCTTTTTTCAACTGAACTGTCAAACTGCTGGACTCATGAAAGTCCTTCAAGACTCAACCAGGTCACTTCCTCATTAACCAATAAAATTAATTCATTATTATGCTTCATTACTCATTTACTCAGCTCTTATATTGAACACTAGCAGAGACATTAACTGTTATGAAACACTAGAAACACATTAGAAAATCAAATAGATATATTTCTTTCCCTTCTGAAGCCTGGGTTGAATCTTGGTTGACTGCTGTTCTTGAAATGTCTTTACGGAATATTGTGTATAATATAGTTCTAGCAATTATCTCTATTTGATATTACTACATAGGTCAGGTGAGCTTTCTGAGAAAATAACTGGTTTTATATTAATGTGTTCTAAAAGATATGTCAGATTACTGTTTTCAATTTTTCTCTAGGACATTGAATCTCAGAGTTATTTCATTAATGTTTGTCTGAGGAAGGTAAATGTGGTGTCTGGGAGGCCACATATAATTATAGATCCCAATGTTGAAAGTCCTTGCCTATTTTCACAGGTTGATTCCCCCTTGTAAAGAGTTACTCTATAAGGATGGAAAAAGAGAAAAATAAATAAATGTTTATCTATGAATTTATCTTAAGGTGAACGTATTACAAATTTTTGATGAACATATTGCATATATCAAATTATCATGTGTTTAACCCAGTAGTTTAAAATGCCTTAAGATTTTGACTTTTCTTCTGGGAACAATCTGAAAGAAAAACATCTACACACTTACTTTATCTCCTGAGCAGAATGAAAAGAAATACCATCAGGCTATAGAGTAGAATAATAAGAAATTGGCTCAGAAATCTATACGAAAGAGATTATTTGAGGCAGAAGCAACACTGTGATTGTTGAGAGGAGGCCAGACAGCTTGATGATAGGACAGCTTGATGATAGCAATAGTTACTAAATAAAATGTCCAGTTCACATGCTTTAGTTTGTCAAATACTGAGAGTCTTTGTAATTTATATTTTCCTTCCTGCCAATTACCTTTAGCCTCTTCAGATAGTTCTTACTCATACTTAATCAATCACATATTCTTAAAATGTTTTAATACTTTTACTCTCTATATTTTTGTAGAAGTAGAAATGCCAGCATAGTAACACCTTCCTAGAAACTTTCAAATTTTTGATGTCTAAAACAAAACATAGTAAAATTCCAATGTTAAGCTATTAAATTCTTAAATTCTGTTTATCATTTGAACAAATAACCTTGTACTGCAACCAAATAATTATATGAAATACAGAATAACCATAGATACATCTGTATAATCTTTTTATGTAACTCTGATGGCATATATTCAATTGTCTCTCTAGAAACATATAAGTCTGACTGATTTTAAAATAAGATTATTTATGTGATTAAAAATGGCCCATAGGATATTTTTCTCCTGCCTGTAATATATATTCTTAACAATTATAACAAACAAAGACTCCAGAAACAATAATGTGTAACCATGAAGTGACAGATAACAATAGCATAAATAGATTGTGTCATATTGAGTTATTTTTTCATAGTTTGCTTTGTCGAAGCTCAAGCTACTTTTTTAATCTCAATTTATTTCTTACTCTTTATATGATGAAAGGAGGAGGATATACTTTTTAAAAGGAAGGGAGAATGGGAATAACAGAAGAAAAAGAGGAAAGCCAAGGGTCTCTCTTATATAGCAGTGTTCCAAAATTTTATAGCCCCTTGAATATTAGGTGAGAAATAAATATATCTATTTTTATACCTGCTCTAAACATTGAGAATCTTATATTTTCTTTATTCTAACATACTACATTCTCCTTAAAACATGGTGCCTACAACTGAATAATATATTTGCAGAATGAATCACTGAGCTTTTAAAATCTTTGTTGTTTTTACTTCATATGTTGGGTTTCTTTAGTGTTATAAACTTGGTATCTTCTCACAGTATGTTCTCTGTTTTGGTAATTGTGACCATTTTCATATTTGCCTGTGTTTTTACCTCCAAAATCTGTACAATTGTGTGGAACCCATTCTAGTTTTCAAAATTTAATCTAAGATTATGTGACACTTCAAATACAAAGTAAACTTTCTCTGTGTGGTGGACAAGCACCGTCCACTGCACAAGGGCAGGGACAGGCCCCTCGTGGGGATCTGTAGACTCCATACCAGTACAGAACTGAGGACACAACATTTAAGGAAAAGACATTTAATTGAGCCCTTTCTTGGAAAGGAGGACAGAAGGAGGAGATATAGCCATCCTGGCAAATTAGAGTAAGGGTCTTTGGAAAGGTGGAAACTCTTAGGTCTTTTGTTCTGGGCTGTTGTTATTAGTGCAGCACAAAGGCTTGCTTGTCCCTGGAACTGATTACAATCTGATTGGCCATTCCAGACCCGAAGGGCCTTCACCCGGCCACTGACACTGTCCAACCCACCTGTGAAAAGCTTTGGGTGCTTCTTTTCGCTTGTCTCTCCAATTTCTGGAAAGGGATTTGTACTCAGGGTTATTAAGTAAATAAAGATACATGTATTCTTGTTGGAGTAAGTGGTGAAAAACTGCATGCACAAACACACACATCGATTCACAAACTGAACCGAGGTATCCCCATGCGTGTGTGCATAAATGTGTGTCTAGATGTGAGGATATTTTGCACATGCTCAGTGAGTTTCCCACTGTGTATCTCTCCCGTACACTTTGTCTCCGTTATCCTTAGCTGGAGTTGGGGACCGGTGACTGTATTGAACTGGGCCCCTGGTTCGAAACCGAGTTATCTGTTCTTCCTGCTTCTGTAGTTGCTTCTTGCCCAAAAGCTGACCCTTTCTGGGAGAATCTGGCCGAAAGCTTCCTGAAGCCTCGTTGTCTTGTTTCCCGCCTCTCTGTGCTCCTTCCTTCTAAACTGAATATGCTGCATGTCACTCAAGATGTTTTCATTTAAGTCCATGTGCTCAAGGTGCATTTCCTGCAGGCGTGTTGCCGATGCCAACACGTTCTCGCTCCTGGGACCTTTCTGTGTGTACTTGTGTGACCATGAGAGATCCGCAGATTCTCAAAAAAAATAACACTGACTTCACAGAACCACCTTAAATCCACTATGCACAGAATAGACAGTCAAAGACAGTTCTGAAAATTTTGGAGAAAAGTTTGACAGCATCAAGTATCAAAAATATATACATAAAGTCACATATTAAAACAGCCTCTTCTTTAGCCTTTTTACCTGGTTCCATGGCCCTGGTGGCAGCCACATTTACATGTGCACAATTTTCCTTCATACAACATGTGTGGAAGTGGAAAATCATCACACCGGCAGCCATCAGCAACAAAGTCTCTCTGCCTAAGCGACACAAACGTGCTGACAAATATTATCATACCAAAAACTATTTTTCAGAAGGTTTGACTAATCGCTGTTCATTATTTTATTATCCTGTGAAATAGCCTAAAATCTTTCCCTTTCAATGGGAACTAGGAGGGCAATTTAAAAATGTACTAATGGGGTTCTTGCCATTTCTTCCCTGCTCGGGAAGACAGCCAGGGGGAAGCCGGTGCCAAACCTCGCGCTCCTGAAAATGCTGCTGGAAACGGTGCAGAGCGGAGCTTGCCCAGAAACAGCAGCGCAGCTGCAAGTATTATGCTTGGCAAAGCCTTCTCCTTTCCATGGCGCTTTCCTGCATTCGTCTCCTCCTTCTGAATAGTGCTGATAAATTAGCGCGGGGAGGCAAGCGCTGGATTTGGGGCACATGCCTCCAGGGCTTAGAGCCATTGCCTTCCGGAGTCGCGCTGTGTGGGCCATTAAACAAACGACCAAGAAAAAAGGAAACAGTCCTGCTTAGCATAAATATCCGCTGATTGATGACACCCTTCTCCATTCCTGCCCCGAGCGTTTTCAAGACGATTCCAAGACACAAATCCTGGCTGTAATACAAATCAACAGGAAAACGTTTCCTATTTCACAGAACAGTTATTTCTCGGACATACGTTTTCTCTGGCTTGCGCCTGAAACACAGGCCACTTCACACAGGTCCTGGCCACGTCCCGGCCAGACCCTGTTTCGCCTGAGGCTGGCGTGGATTTCAGCTCTGAAACCACGGCGTCCCCCTCCCTCTGGTTTCCCGACTAGCATCGGATGCCCTGAGGGCCCTGCTGTGGGTGTGTGAAGACAGAAACGAGTCCGTTCACAGTTCGGCCAGCGAACCTCCATTGTTTCCAAAGGCGAGAGCCCGCGGGTTCCCGTCTGGTGCCGGCGGCTCGCGCTGCCCTTTCCAGCCAGCAGAGATCGTGGGGCGCCCAGCCCACACCCCGCAACCCCGCCCCGGTCCCTCCGCCTCTCATCCCGGCACGCTGGGTGGATTACACGCCGTTTGGGCTCCACGCGGCCTCCCTGAGCCCTGTTCCCTCGCAGGACTTCCTCCTGCCGCCGAAAGGCAAATAGGCTCCGACAATCCTCTTTGGCCGCCGGAGCTGCTGCCTCTGAATGAACTTGTCCTGCTTCCCGGACTCAGGCTGATCCCCGTGATCCCCGAATCCTGCACGCCTCAGAGGGCAAAAATTGCTCTTCGTGTAGGATTTACAGAGGCACCCGAGCCTCCTCGCGTCGGAGCTGATGCTATCTGGCCCCGGCCCCAGCTTGCTGGCGCACCAGCTCCGAGTGGACAGGAGCCGCGAGGCCCGGCTGCCTCGGACTCCAGCCCCCCACCCCGTGACACGGCCCAGTTCAAATGCAACCAGGGGCCACTGAGCTTCCCTCTGCAGCTGGGAGCTCACTGTAAATGCTAAGCTTTCGAAATGCCCGTGTCAGGGGACTTGCAAATGAATACACTGTCATTCCGGGGTGACCCAGTTTGCCCTGCGTCCCTGGAGAAGGATCTTGGACGCAGGGATTGAGCTCTTCTGCGACGCGCTGCAAAGCGTCTTCAGAACAACCTCACAGAGGAAGCGGACGCCTCAGGCGACAGCCTGGTGGCGGGTAAAAGAATGACAGCGCTATAGGATACTTCGTGACACCTTTCATACAAGGACTCAAAGATTTAAAAGTGAACAGCTCACAGTAACCATGAAGGATGATGAGGGGTGTATGTTCTTTATAAAAAATAATAATGAAGGGCCAGAGATTTAGCTCAGTGGTTCCGCCGCCTGCCTGGCAAGCTCAAGGTCCCTGGTTCAATCCCCGATTACCACATACAATGATATATTGGGCGAGGTGACTCAGGCCCACCAGCAATCAATACCACATACCACAGTGCCGGGCGTGGTGGCTCACGCCTGTAATCCCGGCACTCAGGAGGTAGTGAGCTCAGTGCCAGCCTGAACTACAAAGCGAGACCCTGTCTCAAAAAAATAAATTAATAATAATAATAATAATAATAATATAATGAAATAAGTATTTGGTCCATTATTATTCTATACTTGTCTTATTAAATACAAAAAAGTGTTCCACTCTTTCAAGTAAATGAAAATTAATTTTTTAAATGTCTTACGAGTCTTTTCATTTGAACAAACAAGAGCCATTCTGGGGCAAGAAATCAAAATAAATGCCACATATAAAAATATTCTATTTAAAAATCTAAAATCATTAAATTTGTATTTTTAATAACATCAAGGAACACAGATCTTGAACTTTAAACTCCTAGAATAGTTTTAATAATTTTTTTTTAGAAATTGACTTTCAACGGTATAATACATTCACAGTAGCAGCATATTTGTATAAAAATTTCATGATAGGGCCGGAGGGTTAGCTCAGTGGTTCCGGCGCCTGCCTCGCAAGCATAAGGACCTGAGTTCGATCCCCGGTTACCACATATAATGCTGGGCGTGGTGGCTCACGCCTGTAATCCCAGCACTCGGGAGGCAGAGACGGGAGGATTGCTGAGTTCGCGGCGGCTTGCCTGGGCACCATAGTGAGCTCAGGGCCAGCC